>CAIGRK010190079.1:0-10782 GCA_903798315.1 Fraxinus greggii | reverse complement strand
AAAAAAGAGAATGAGAATGAGAAAAAAAATGGGTCTCAAACATAGGCCTAATATGTGCGCGCGCACATATATATATATTTAGAAGGAGAGCTAATAGATCATATGTTTGAAGAAACAAAATGATTCACAGATACAAATTAACAAGAGGAAAAAAAAAATCAAAACCAATAAAAGCAAGCAGAATCATGCTGTAAAGAGAGATTTATCTATTTAATTTATCCCAATAATAGAATGTTCGAATAATTATACAATAACTGAAGAAAGGGATCAGCAGAGGAGGGTTACAATTGATAATATGCAGGCAACATGAAAAACAGCACAGTTTCCATCTCATTCAAAAGAAATACCTTTAACAGTTGAACAATTGATGGAAGAATCTGTCTTGCATCCTGTGGTCTTGCGCAAAGAGAACATTCCGCAAGGTTCTTGAGCAGGTCTAATTTTCGCTCTTCAGGAAGCTGAAGGGGAAAGAGATTTAACATTCATTAGATAGCCACAATATGAAGCGGCAAAAGTCAAAAGTAGAAGCAAAATAACGAGATGCTTCATCAACAAATTGCTAGCTCAAAAACTTAATATGTAACTCAATAATTCACAAAATTGGTGGTAATGCAGTTCAGATAGCAAGTACTACCTTGTCAAAGACTGGTATAATTTGCTTGTTCAGATAGTTGAGAAACTTACTGCTTGATGCACCCCTTTGGAACCAGATACAATGAGGTTAACAGATCAAAACTACAATTATTAAATGTTCAAATTAGTGTTAAGGAACATACCATGAAAAACAGTAGGGCCATGAGCAGGCAGGATATAAATCGGTCGATGTGATCACCATCTGAAACCTGATAGAATTGAGAGGAGAAAGCTTGTTAGATGTAAGTACTATAAAATAAGATTACAAAATAATTAGCATATACATAATAGAAACAAATATTGATGTCATAAGTGATGAAGTTCTGCATTAGTTGTCAACCTAGAGCAACCCTCCTCCATCCACATTCCAAGTACACTGCACACTGTGGTGAAACATAGGAAGAGTTTTAAGAGGTGCAATTCGAGGACTTGCCAAAGAGTCACCCATCTTATAACTTATCGTTGCAGCAATTTGTTCAGCCAAAATTGAATTGACCTTTGAAAGGTCTATAGAATTACATCAAAGTGTACCGCACCAGGAAAAAACAACATAAGACATTTTCTCGAAGCAAATACATTTCACCAAATTTTAAATAAATTGGAAAAAAGGTAAAAATATTCATTCAACAAAATAAAATTGGGAAAATAAGCTTGACAGGGCCATCAATGAGTACTGAAGCAAGAATTTTTTGAACTTTATAACTAGCACCATCTTTGAGAAAATGAGTGATAAAAATGAAGTTGGATCTAAACAGAAGTCTGTAAAAGCAGCAATAACTAAAAAGATAGCAAAAGGCAAAAAAATGCCCACCACTAGTCATATACTGGAAAAGGAACATACATCGAATTAAGCATCAAGATCAGCCTGGCCTTCAACGATTTCAACAAGTTCCTCAACACCCTCCACAGGAGCCTTCTGTCCAAATAAGCTCAAGCTCTTCAAAAAGTCAATAAACAATTTAAATTCAACGGCTGTCACATCTTGCAAATTCTGCAACAGGAAATGTGGGGAGTCAACAAGTGTTGAGCTTCTAGATCAGAACTGTAGAACTAAAGAAAAGTAATGGTCAATTAAGCAAAATAAATGAGCCATTAAAGAGAAAGAACACTAAGATTACAATGCTCCATATTAAACAAGAATATACCTGCTTTATTAAATTAGTTAAATGCCTCTCCATTTCCTCTAGTGGCTTTAGTAGCTCTCCCCTAAGAGGAAACACCTGCAATATGCCCTCATTCACAATTCAAACATTTCCAGAAGACCTCTTTGAAATGAAAAAACATCATAAAGATTAAGCAACCCTTTACCTTATCTCTAATAAAGCAGAGAACCTTTTCAAGTATGGTCTCCCAAGTGCTAATATCATCAGCACTTCGATCTTCGGTGCTTCCAATTTGCCTAAATAAAGCTGTTAAGGAAGCTGCAGCAGACATACTGAACAGCTTTAGTCAATGAAAATGAAGTGATAGCAGGTTTTTAGAATATAAATCCCATAGAAGTGGATTATAGACATTATAAAAATCCAAATGGACTATGATGGTAGATGCATTTTTTAAGATGCCAAATAGGCTTTCACAAATAACATTTAGACCTAGGATACTGACTCGTGTAATGTCCCCACGAATTGCTCAAGTGGCATTTGACATAAAAAATGGTAGATTAAAACCTCTGTAGCACGGACACGTCAATTGTCGGATACGAGTAAATACCGACACTTCTCGGTAGTCATTTTTCTTTTTATATTAGAAATATTATATATTGTCAATTCAAAGTTATTAGCAAGTAACAAATAGGTATTCATGTTTAAAAGATTTCAACAAGAAAAATTAATAACATGTATAAAACTAAATTTATATTATATAAATGAAGAATTTTTAAAAATTTAANCCACGAATTGCTCAAGTGGCATTTGACATAAAAAATGGTAGATTAAAACCTCTGTAGCACGGACACGTCAATTGTCGGATACGAGTAAATACCGACACTTCTCGGTAGTCATTTTTCTTTTTATATTAGAAATATTATATATTGTCAATTCAAAGTTATTAGCAAGTAACAAATAGGTATTCATGTTTAAAAGATTTCAACAAGAAAAATTAATAACATGTATAAAACTAAATTTATATTATATAAATGAAGAATTTTTAAAAATTTAATTAACGTGTAGATGACGTGACGTAAAGTGACGTGTCGTGTCGGTACTTTTTTAAAAAATCGCGTGTCTCATATCTGACACGCATCGTGTCGGTGCATCATAGATTAAAACACATTGAAATTTTGTAGAGGCAGTTAGGTTAAAAATATTGGATGGAAGACTTACTAGGTGATGTGACTGAAACAATTTAAATATTAAAGTGACTAATTAGGTACAAAATAAAGTTTGTGAAGAACATAAAATTTAGTGGCAAATTTCAATAAACTTTGGTGTTTTTTACACATGTTGGAATTAATACATTTCGGATCTGCACAAGTGACCAATAGGTTTTACTTCATTGTTCTTGATTTAGATTATGCAACTAGCTGGATTTATACGTGTTATGTTTAAAGTTGATGTTTCGATATAGAAGTCGTTCAACCTTTTCTACTGTGTTTAAAAAGATATGTGCGTATATATATATATATGAGTTCAATTAAATCACAAAACTTTTGGAGCGCTCATGATATTTGTTGTTTAACGGCATAGTAAAGCAGAATCCTTCACTGATGCTCCCTTCTCAAAAAGGAAAAAGAAAAGATTGGTGGTATGAGGAAAAATAAAATGTATAATTCAGCCACTGGAACCTACCAATAAAGATATGAGGGCTTTATGCACCGCATCACGCTCCATGTTATCTCCTAAAAACACCAAGGATGATATTGTTATCCAATCAAGTGACTGAAATCATTAAGAATCGAAAAATAGATACCAAAAGCTAATCACCTGCTACAAGGAGCTGACCAAGGATGTCAACAATTTTAGCCGGATTTTCCGGAGTATCCTTGCAAAAAAGAGGAAGCCCACGTATAGCTTGTACTCGCACCTTTAACAATAAATAGTTAGTGGACTTCCCAAAAGATATTTAAGTTACCATATGTGAACATACATCAACCCACTTTTTGTGTACCTCGCCCAAAATTATATTGACTAATAAATTTCTTTCAAATGCAAAGACAATAGTGAATACCGAGACATTCTGGGAAATATCAAATAAGGAATTGTAAGAAGAAATCCCCTATAGTGGACAGCTATAGCGCTTTTACAATGCTAGTTTAATTTACGGCCACAAAATGCTTGCTTAAGGTTGCAAAGAGAGACCATATTATTTACTTTTTTTGGTCCATTAAATCAGATAAAGCACACTTAACAATTAAAATTAAACTTATGCAGGAAAACCTCTCTCTCTCTCTCTGAAGCAGAACAAAATAGGGCAAAAAATAATGTAAATTCACATTCATAGCAAGTTTGGTAGCACGGAATTAGGATACAAAATTGAACCTGCAATAAAAATTCGATTTAAAATTGAATGAAATGTTTTTTATAGTGTCAATTATTAGTCCCCATTTCCTTCCCAGCAAGCATAGCACCAATTTTTTATTTTTTTTATGTAAGACAAAAGCCATTTCATTCACTGCCTTCTCCTTTCATTTTCCACTCACATAGCAGTATTCTTTCGCGTAATTGCTAAAGCATTTAGTCTTGGCGGCTAGCATATAGCACCTATATGGAAGGGAACTATATAATACTCTAAGAAGGAAACTATTGAAGCTTCAATCTTTTCACCTATATGGAACTAAATCGAAAATTAAAAACAAAGCATTCAGGAAAGATAACAGGATGAATACATTTCTGCTCACTTGTTATCAAATAATAGCTTTAATCAATTCTACTTATAAATTACTCTCAGCGACCTAACCTAAACCAGCAATAAGTCGAACATAATTCAAATCCCCGAAAGTCTGAATAGTAAATAACTGTTCAATTTAATAAAAGAATTCCGCTTATGTAAACACATATTGGAGTATATCAACAAAATACACAAACAACAAGCATTATACGAAGAATAGATTCCAAACCCCAAGTTCCTCGTCCTCGCAAGAGCTTGCTCCGAGAGCTCAGGAAAGTACTTGAAAAACCTTGGTATCAGCTGCGCGGCCAATTGTTTCGCCTTCACGCTGCCATTCGCAGCCGCAGTTATTCCTCATAATCTCCCTTATTCTGCTCCCAAAATCGAATACAATCATAAAAAACAACAAAAGTAACTTAAAAAAGAAAGTGCAGAAACGCCAAAAAGAGTAATTCGTCAGACAAAAAGCATTTACTGACTTGAGACTTGTCTTTGGCCTCGTTGAGTTTTTCACCATTCTCGTAGAGCTTCTCGATGTCTTTAGAATCATCCGCCATTACTTCTACAATTCAATTAATGTATAAGAGCGCGATAGGATAGTGGGGGTTAGGGTTTTGTAGAAACAGAAATTAAATTTTTGAGAGGGTGACAGTATTTAAAGGAGTGTGTGTGACCAGCGGTGAATTTGGAGGGGTTTCAGTTTTTAACGAGTTCAATGGCGGTGTTGTGAGGCAACCCGCGACTTTAACCGCCACCAATATGAAGTGGGCATTAAGCCTTGTTTGGAAGTGACTTTATTTCTCTCTCATTTTTAACTAATTTTACTTTTACTTATAATTTTTTTTCTATTTTTTAATTATACATTTTTAAAAATCACTTTACAAGAAATCACTTTTCAAAAAATTAACATAATATAATAATTAAAACTCAATCTATAGGATCCACCATCATTTTTCGAAGTTGCGTCTTTTCACATAACCTCAATCCATTTGGAACCATTTCTTTGCATTTTTTACGATTCTTTCTTAACGAGCATTGTAATTGAAATATTACCGCAAAGTAAGTTTTTTTTCAAGTGATAAAACTATGGCCAATAATAATTTAAAAGCGATATTATGGAAGACTAAAATAAGTCTTTGTAAACTTTAAGAACTCGATTTATCGAAATGCAAATGTGAATAAAGTTTTCAAATGTAAATTTTCATTTTTGATTATCGAACTTTTTACGAAATTTCGATCAGGTCAATAAACTTAGATACTTTGACGAAATTTCAATCACACGTTATGTGCTTATTGCAAGGATTTAGTGCCTAAATAGACATTTTCGGTTGGTGAGGATACCACACATAATGAAAAACCGTTGAGAACATGCATGTCACACTTATAAAATGGGTAAGACCCATAAAAGAATTTTCGCAATTGTAGAAAACAACGCTATGTACAATTTGGGAATAATCCTCATGGTACAACAAAGTTCTGTAAAATTTTAGATGACCTTACCACTTAACACCAATTTCAACCCATATATCAAATTGACTTAATCATATCACTCTACATCACACGAAATGGCACTTAGGTTGTACGTATAAAATTATTCAATTTTCGGACTAAAGAGAATATTTGTGTATCCAATATGGAGGGTTGTGCTTCTATTTCGCACGGTTGAGGCGAATTTCAGAATTTGAGCTCTTAAATCATAGCAGGCAATCAAATTTTTTTTTTTTTTCATTTGTGAGAGTTTTATGAAATTAAATTTGTTAATTTAAAATCAACATTAAAACAACAAATAAAATGAAATATTCAAAATATTTATATTACAATTAAATAACATTTCGAAAATGTTCTAAGCAATCACTTAAATACAACTTGTTTTACGATTTTAGAGGTAATAACTTCAATCAATTTTGAATAGTCGAGTTGTTCAACTATTTCCTTTTTAATGAATAACATGAACAATTCATTCAATCTTTGTTGTGACATTGTTGATCGGAAATAAGTCTCAATCAATTTCAAGTTGAAGAAATTTTTTTATACTGATGCAACTATAACCTTCATGGTTAGTGAAGCGGCCTCAAATTAGTTTAAGAAAGAAAGATTAAAAAATATGATTTTTTTTGTTAAAGCATTGTACCAACACGTAGTATAGTTACATATATAATAGGATAGAGTGATAGACCACTCGGGGAAGAAGATGACGATGTCAGCAATTAAAAATAGTGAATTAACCAAAGGGCAAAGGTAAATTCATAAATAACATAAATATTTACATGATAATTAATAGACCAATGGGTAGCACTATATTCATGAATCCCTTATAAATCATAATTCACAAACCAAAGACATTCAAAAGCTACGGTAACTAATCACTAATCCCTTATAGGCAAATTCATAAATCAAAAGTAAGACGATAACATAATAAACTAATAATTAATTACATATACAAATTACAATTAATTTATGCATACACATATACAGCCAGTCAAAGATACTCTCAACTTGAGGAACATGATGATGCAACCCTCTTACTCCATCACCATCTCTGGTACAAACGCCTTTCACTCTTCGAGCCCGTTCTGTATGTCTTGGTTTTGTTCTTTTCCAAGTTCACATGCGAAATGGGACTTCAGACCAATCCAACATTGGTAATAATCATGATCCATGTAGGTAGATTCAAGTGCCCATCGGCAGACCCTAGGAACTAGACATGACTCGAACATGAAGGCAAGAGTATTAGCAATTCTATGAGGCCCTGCTTCATTTCCAAGTGCAATTGTTGCCTGTTTAAAATAATTAAGAAAAGGTCTAAATATAGCAGGACCACATAGCAGAAGTACATTATCGAAGAATTTAATTAGTTCGCGTTCATAAAACAACTCGGAGAAGGCATAGTTATGGAAGTAAAAAGACACCGACATGACAAGTGGTTGATTTTCTTTTTGAGCTGCAAGCAGGTATATCACCTCATATGTTTTAGTATCGGGACCGTGGGGAGTCATGCAGCTATGAAGGCTTGCGCCTCCTGGAACAAACCCATCAGCTTTTGCCTGAAAAAAGGATTGAATGTTTATACAATATAATGAAAGGGCAAAAAGGCAGTGAAATATTTCTGATTTTGAATGTCCCCAAGGCCCGAATAGAAATTTACATTACATATATTGTACCTCATATCCGCCATAAATTAGACCCATGAATTCACTCATACAGTTGCGATGATAATATGGAGGACGAAATGTATGTTCAGCAACCAACCACCGAGGAGGGAAAATGACAAAATCAAGCAAAGCCACTCCAGGTTTATCAGTAGGGGCAGTCAGCACTGTACTTAACAGAAAAGTGATACGAAACGGAATTTGCATGCCAAGGAATTGTCATTAGTCATGGACAGGGTCATAAAAAGTAATCAGATAACAGAAGATAGTGAAGATAAACCTTGTATAAGAAACCCACCTGTATTTATTGATGGATCGCCATGATCAATCAAGACGGTATTGTATGGGCAGAATTTGCTTAGATCATACTGAAAACATCAAGAAATCAGGTTTCAAAAGACACGGAATACTGACTCATCATGTTACCTAAATAAATTAGATAAAGAGAGTTTGCTGAATTGTCCCCATTCTTTTCCACCAGGACTGGCATCTGAAAAGTAAAAATGCTCACCTTGTAAGGTACATAATTTCCATGCCATGCTACAACGTTGAATGGGGAGAAATCTTGTTTTGCAGTAAAGAGTTCACCGCCGAACTTCTGAACAATCACATAACCGGGATGGGAGCTCTGATCGAACCAGGCCACAGGAACGAGAAAGTCCCTTGGAGAAGCAAGACCATTAGCCCCTATACAAACAAAAATACACACCATGGTTACAATATAATTATTTTTTTGGTTTGGTAGCCGGATGAAATATGCCCGAGGAAAATAAAGAACTTAAAACTTTTTGATTCACCTATAGGTCCAAGATCAGGGAGTTGAAAATGAGTTCCAAATATTTCAGCTACATAGCCGCGTGATGGTCCATCTGGTAGTTCAACAACAAACCGCACCCCTTGAGGTAAAACAACTACTTCACCAGGAGATACTTGAAATTTTCCGAATTCGGTAGTTACCCACAGCCCTAAATAAGGACAATAGAGAAAGAGAGGTTCCAGATCAGTATATATAAAGCATGAGACAACCATAAAAACAAAATGGTGCTTATATAATGATTCGGCTAAATCCCATATGTAAGGCAAAAAGGCACTTGCCATGAGGTAAACTGGTAGGAAAAGGAGAATAAGAAACACAATATTGACAAATGCATGTGCAGAGTTAACAGGTTTTTGATATGGATGAGATATTCTACAAAAATGAAGGAAATTATTAGCTGCCTTCTAAAAATAGCAACAGCTATCAAATCTAAGTGGATTCTACTTATCGAACAATATCTTCAAGCTCAATAAAAATGGCAAACACAACTAATGCAAAAAAGTTGAACTTGCATATATTTGGCACCACTTACTTCCTTCTTGGGGAACAATCAAAAAGTCACCATCAGCACTACAGAATGCAAAATTGTCCATCGATTTGTTAGCAGCGTACCTGGATTCACAAGTATGATCGTCAGCTTAAAGATTGCATTCATCCACAATTTCATTCACTTTCATACTAACATCAAGGACAATAGCATTAAGAATTTTGACATTTCAATTAAGGGAGCTCCATTAACCAAAAAAGATAGAAATAACTCCAGATCCAAGAAAGTATTGAAGCTATAGTGCTTTAGTAATAATGTTGAGATACATATTTCTGCTTGACACTTGTTAAATTAAGAACAAGTTCTTAGCATTAACATGCACATCATTTTAAAATTCATCCCAATAAAGTGTCGGTGATTGTTGATTGTTGTGTACCAGAAATTAAATCTCCTTTTATTGCTTTGTTTATTCCTATCAAGTAGCAACATAGCCCATTATAGATGAATTCTACAACTCAGTATTTAGCCCCTAGTGGCACTCTTGGGAAGAACAAAACTATGAAGCTATATGGAACATGCATCCATAGAATGTAATCAGCACACTAAAATTAATTTTAGAACAAAAGAGCCGTAGAATAACATACTACTGGAATAAGGGTTGAAGTACAAAATCCCATAAGGGTAGATTTTTGGGTCAAGGGGGAGTTAGAGCAAATCTAGGTGACTCGGAATCAGGGTGACTGGAATGGAATAAATGGAAGTCTAACATCAAAAAATCATTAATTGATAAGGTTAGATGATATGGAGACACAGTAGTTTGAGCTAATAGCTTTCAATGCAAAGTTGGTTGCTAATATCAAAACCAATCTCATACTTATAGGACTTCCTTTGGCCACAAGGCCATAACAGATCTTGAATTAAGACTATATCATCTGTGCCCTTAACAAAATAATGTCAATGCACAGCAACAATGTGATGCAATAGAAAAAATGAAAAATCTTAAAGTCAATGGAACAGATGATGAATGGAACATAAAGCTGATAAATTTAAATAAAAGCTGACCTATACACACGTAAGAACCTCAAATTTGTTTTAATTCGATGGCACGAAATGGCAAAACAGCAAAGTAAAACCACGGAATACCAATTACATGTGAATTGCAAAACCATGCCGAAGATACGAGCTGCCAGCTCCACAAACAGTGTACAATCCATCAATGAAATCAATCGGCGCTTCAGGAATTTCCACCGGTTTCCACCGTAGCTGAGTTGGCGTAGCAGAACTATTTGATTCATTAAATTCACTCACAAGCTTCCCGTGACTGGGGACCCTAGGTTTAAACGGTTCATGAGTAACTGATGGCTTGACGCGATATAACCAACTGCCAATACAAAAATTGCTCAACTTACGTCACATACAAAATCATCAAAATTTACACAAAATAGATTCTTCAAAGCATTAACCTGCGCTGGTTGAGTTTGCGAGGGGAAGTGAAGGAGGTGCCGGAGATCTGCTCCGCATAGAGGCCGTAAGGACAGACGAGAGGATTGTTCTGATCGCGAGGGAGAGCTCCGACAATAGCCTCAGACGAGAAATGATTCCCGAAGCCCGATTGGTACTTCAAGTCCGCCGGAAATTCGGGGCTCCGGGATGCATTTTTACTATCCATAATGGATTGGTATTTAACTTCAAAAATTGAGAAGCTTGTGATTCGACGGATTAATATGAACAGAAGCAAATTCAGAGGATTGGAACCCAGAAAGAGAGTGTGCGAAGTTTGGAGGAAATATATGGAAATAATCCAAATCAAAGGTTACTTTTTCAAAATAACCAAAAAAAAAACATAAAAATATGGGGTAATTGGCGCAAAA
>CAIGRK010190075.1:0-19204 GCA_903798315.1 Fraxinus greggii | reverse complement strand
TCATTACAGCCTAACAAATTTAGCTCTTGTTTCGTTCCTATTATTTTCAAAATTCATTTTTCTCTTTTTTATTTTCAATCACGCATTCTTTAATAAAATAATATTACACGCAAATTTAAAACTTATTTTTTGTTTTTAATCACACATTCTTCATAAGATCACTATTCCAAAATGGGGCTCAAACAAGCTGTTAGTAACAACTTAACACAGGGAATCATATTCTGTAGCCAACAAAGTGAATTATGGTACCTTGTAAGCTGCCCAAAAAAAAAAAAAATTACATGTGAGATCAGTGCTTCAGTTGTGCAGTTTACAAGGTGACATAATTCACTTTGTTTACTGTACAATATGATTTGAATGTGTTTTGGTTGTTATATGTTCGTTTTTCATTATTCAAGATTTTAAAACATAAATAAATAAATTTCTTTCTAAAAAAAAAGTTGCCAACGCTTCTTGCAAAAATACGAACTTGGAGATGAAAAGTTATGCGTGAGATCAGTGCTTTTATTTTGCGGATTTCAAAGTGATATAATTCACTCTGTATACTGCTCAATTTGATTTGTATGTGTTTTAATTGCTTTAAGCTCGTTTGTCATCAGTTAGTATTTAATTATATTAGTGAAAAAAAGGTTTCTTTCTAAAAAAAAGTTCCCAACTATTCTTGCAAGAATATTAACTTGGAGACGAAAAAGTTACGTGCAGGATTAGTGCTTTTATTTTGCAGCTTACGAAGTGACATAATTCACTCTGTTTACTGCACAATATAATTTGTGTTTTAATAGAAGAAAATGTCCCTACGTTTGGCATATAGTGTGTAAAACGTCCTTACGTTTCAATTTTTTGCATTTTCACTCTCATTTCAACGTTTCATTGCGAAAAACGTCATTTTCACATGTTTTTAACATAAAATGATCAATATACCCTCTTATATAAATAAAACAAAAAGGAAAAAAAATAAAAAATAAATTGCAATCTTACTCCTAGAATTTTTAGAATATGTCAGTGAGTCCAAAATTTATGAAAATATTATAAATAACAAAAAACTCTCCCTCTCTTTTTCTCCTCCGCCTCCTCCAACCCCCCACTGCCGCCGCCAACAACAGAATTAGATTTGGGAAAACATTTTGAATACAAGCAAACAAACTTAAATTCAATTACCTGACACTGTAATTGCGTTTTCACCACATCAAGTGGCGTTGTTACAGCGGCTGCCAATGCTCCTGCGGCTGCTCCAGCAGTAGCATGAACCACCAACCTCTCATCATTCGCGCTCATTGGAGAAATTTCTATCAAACCCTTTTTTGCCACCTCATAGGTGGTAAAATGCACTGCCGTAAAAGGTGCATTCATTATTACGGTGGTCCTATAAGATGCATAAAATACCCTAATCCACTTCTCCCTCAATACCCTTCTCACGCAATCGCACACCCCACTGTACGCACAGCTACTAAATTGCAGCCTCTGCTTCACCATATCCATAGGAGTAAACACCGCATCACTACAAACAGTAGCAAAAACCCCAGAAACAGCGTGTGCCATAGAATTATTCGGATTTCCACCAAAAAAATTCTTCTTGCAAACTTCATAAACAGAAAAATAAACAGCATGTGCCGAGCCAGGAGCCTATGGCTTGCATACGGGTTTTAATAGTGTCTATCGGGAACATGGCCATATGCTCAATCATGCTAGCAATGGAGCCGGCTATCATTAACTGCTAGAAGTGGAGGCCGTCGAACTACGGCGAGATAACAGCGATTTCCGGGTGGTAATTGGGCAACTGGGGGACCTGTATTAGGTTAGAATTCAGGAATTTTGGGGAGGCGTCGGCGGCCATAGAGAAGAACAAAAATGAATGAATCGGGGCAAATGGGAAGTTCCAAATCTGGGTCCAAAAGTTTGGGGGTTTTGCAATAAATATATTCTTTATTTGCATTTTTTAAAAAGTTTAGGAGTAAGATTGCAATTTATTCTTTATTTTTCTTTTCTTTTCTTTTAGATTGGCGAGTCTAGTGGATTTTCTAGGCTGGATCATACTGTAAGTTCACATTATCTATAGTGAAAACTATTGGTTTGGTCTCGGAGTTTTTACCCAATTAAGGGTTTTCTCTATCTTCATATTTTGTGTTATTTACTGCTTTTTATATAAATGCGGCATTCAAACCATAAGAAAATTGAATTGATTGACTTACCATCTAAAAACAATTAAAAGTGACCTGTTGCTTATTAATTGTTAATTTTAATTCCGCGTTATTCATCTATTAGGTGATTTTAGGGTCGAACTAGCAACTCACAACAGACAATCTTATATAAGCAGAAGCATAAAAGAATTGAAGAACACGTGATCAAAAATGTTGATTCGTGCTAATACTGGTCCAATTGTTTATGGACTTCATCACGATTCTGGACTTATTAAAACTTATAATTATTTTTTGACTTTGAAATCCAATTGTTTTAAGGGAAAGAAAACTGATCTCTGACAATATAAAGCCACTTCTAGCAGAGCTACAGAAACTGAGACTTTAGAAGCATACTGTGTCCATAAACTCTAGGTCAGATTCAAGAGCTTTCATGAAATGTGGTTGAAGGCAGATCTCCAAGTCCATGCTTGTCCCACCTTCAATTCCTGGATATAATGATANTTAAAACTTATAATTATTTTTTGACTTTGAAATCCAATTGTTTTAAGGGAAAGAAAACTGATCTCTGACAATATAAAGCCACTTCTAGCAGAGCTACAGAAACTGAGACTTTAGAAGCATACTGTGTCCATAAACTCTAGGTCAGATTCAAGAGCTTTCATGAAATGTGGTTGAAGGCAGATCTCCAAGTCCATGCTTGTCCCACCTTCAATTCCTGGATATAATGATACTTTCCCATCAAATTTGTTTGCATATCCACTGCGAATTGCCAATGCTTTTCCCAGTCCAAATTCGTTCCCGTACATATCAAACCTTGGTGAACTCCCCATCATTATGCTTGAAGTATCAAAGAATTGCCCCAGCTGATATATAAAGTGAGTATGGATCCAGGAATCAACCCAGTCAAGCACCTTCTTGTCGGTATGGTTGATCACGGTCTGATGCAACTGCAAAGCCGCCCATCCTAGGCTGTTCCCTAGCAAATCTCCAGCTGTGGTGGTTGCTTTCACGGTCTGTATGCAATTTCCAAAGTAGTCGTTAGGTAAGGGTGGATTCAACCTTGCTCTGTTATTGATAGCCAATCTGCAGTTGGTTTTCTCATCTGGTAAAAATCCCCGAGCCCTTGTGACACACCTCCATATATGAGCAGACAATGTCTGAAGAGTCGAAATCTTGGTGCTATTGGATTCAGAGTTGGCTTTTCCCTTGAGTTTTGCCAGTGACTCGGAAGAAAAGTGGAAAACTCTTTCCCTCATTAGAGGAGCATCGTGTCTACTGGTGAATTGATCGTGATGAGTAAAAGGGAGATTGAGAATTGGACCATGCCCTTCAGGAAACCAATGCTTGTGAATAGGTGGCCTAGAAATGGTTAAATTGTTCTCAACTTTTGCTTTGAAAACCTCGGACCATGCATTGAAAAAATGCCAGAAAGAAGATCCATCAGTAACCACATGATTAATTGAACATCCAATGAATACGCCATCAATCAGTTCTGTCACTTGAATGGTTAACAAGGACAAGGTGTGACCATCATGATTGATTGCCCTATCATGATCAAAGAATGATTGAACAACAAAGGGAACATCGGTTGGTGACAGAATATCAGAAACGCTCAAATCGAGCGATGCCTGAATAAATCTGGCCCCAGGACTATGAACACAGTCGATATAGACGGTGTAAAGAGGAGGCTTGTCTTGCTGCAAAGTCGCAAGGCGACCAGCTAATGGGAAGAAATGGACGAGAGTGAGAGAGAGTGACTCTTTAAGCTTTTGCAGCAGATCCTTAAGTGAATTTTCATCAAAACCCGGAGGCTTGGGAAAGAGAAGGCCCTTTTGGATGTAATGCACCGACAGCATCATAAGATCCCATGGTGCCAAATACACAGGTTTCTTCGACTCTTCTGAACTGTATTTGGGCTTGATGAAGCATTCTGATACAAATTTGACAGTTGGGGGATTCATTGTTGCACTCGTATCGACGATCAAAAAGAGCAGGTCTGGATATAGAGATTGTCAAACTTTTGTGTTCTTATAATACGCTGATGCAGATATTTACGATTGGAACCAACGTTTTTTTACGAATTAAAACGTTGACTACTGACCCCTAAAAGTAGGTGTAGATTGTCCAAATAATATTAGGTGGTGGGTGAGATGCTATTGGACCTGATCAACTACAAAGTTGACTTGGATTACCCTTCACTTCGAGAACAAGATAAAAGACTTGATAAAAACTTCTATTGTGAAGTTGATTAACTTCGTGAATTTCAAGAAATGTGTTGTTAAAAATAAATATTAAAAAATGGACCAAAACGGACCAGAGAAAAGCAAATTGTATTGAAATATCGCGAGTCCCTCTTTTTGAAGTTGAAGCAAAATGCATAAAACCACGAATTTGAATGAGCAGCAGATCTAATTTGAACTTGAAATTTTTATGAGATGTTAACAAGTGAAGGATATACTCAAAATTGATATCATTACTCTTTCATTTAGTCATCTAATAAATTTATGAAAACCCGCATTCACTGTTTTCGGACCTAAAAATCGTAGTTTACAAAAATTGCCATAATTCAAAATATATTACACGCAGTCAAGTGAATCCAAATTCAAGATTTAGGTAACTCGTAAGACTATCATCTCCAATTAGAATCACGACAATATTCATATATAATTCAAAATATATTACACACGATCACTTGAATCCAAATCCAAGAATTGGATATAACTCATAGGACTATCATCTCCCGGTCGAATCATGACAAAATGCATATATAATTCAAAATACATTACCAGCAATCACGTGAATCCAAAACCAGAAATTAACTTAACTCAACTCTGTCGTCCCCAATTGAAATCACGTCAAAATTCATACTACGCAATTCTTACTAATTTTTCAAACATACGTGAAGAAAAAGAAAAAATAGAACAAAAATACGTCTTCAAATTAATCGACCGGAAAATATCAATAAATGTTTTAGTAGTATGAAATCATTTAATAAAACATAGTAACTTCGACTCTAACATGAATCCAGCCCTATTCTACCAAGGGTTGTACTTGGTGTACATAGAGTGCACCATAATGGTGTCCATAATGAACACATGGTACTCGCTATTGGAGGGGGCGCGGGCTGTGCCTCCCTATTGGAGGGGTATGGTTCCACCCATGTACACCAAGGATTTTCCTACTACCAAAGGCATAAAACTTTTGAAGTTGTATAATTGATGAAAATAAAAACGTCTATTTCCAAGATTACAGCCAATTTAAGTGTGTTCTATAAACCTATAAGGTTTGTCTATTGTTATACAAAAGCACGATCGCACTAATCTCTGAACTGCACAGCATACCATACAAATGGGTAACAGGATTTCCTAGGACACGAAATTAGATCCCACAACAAGCTAGTTCACCAGAAACCTTTCATAACCAGCAACTAGATCTATATGTCGAGAGTGAAACAAAAGCAATACTTCCATCACCATAAACCACAAAAAGTTGAGGCTTCGGCCCGCCAAAGATTTGCTTTCTTACATGGGAGAAGTAATCTTCATTCACCAATGATCTAGAATGATGCATAAAAATGCCAACTCATTATTAGGTAACTAACTCCCTATCTGTCAATCAACCGAAAACGTGGGGAATGCACCTAAATGAAAGATAGTCAGGGAAAGAACTAAATCCACGAATACCAAGGTGTGTGCCATAACATAAACCAACAAAAGAATCCAAAAATCATTTCGAAACCAAAATACAATCTGACAAATTCAAAACCCTAAATAAGTTTCAAAAATTCATCCTAACATTCCACTACCCTCTCTAACAAAATGTTGATTCAAAGTGGCATTCTGAACACCAAAAAACCTCAAGAAACTAGGTTGTCATTGAGGGACAGTGAAGCAAGTTGATCTGCCGGGCTATTAGCCTGTTGAACATTCCCCAGGACCTCCATAGCCTCAGCAACCTTCGCTTTCAAAGCATCTGGAGATTCAAGCAAGTGTAAAACCTCTGTCTGGTCCATCTCCAGAAGCATGCCAGTAACTTTTGCTGCATGTTCGTGCTCCAGTTGGTCAACAAGAGGGTACAAATTCTCACCCAACATCTGCAAACCAACGAAAAGAGCATTATTATCAATAATGCCACACCCAGCTACACAAGTAAATTCATGCAGCAGAATTCTTACCGTCCTCAGTTGTTCAGGCGTTGCATTTGCAAGAGCAGAAGCCAGAGCTGTAATTGGCATAGGCTGTGGTATAGCGGTATCGCGTGGAAGTACACCGCCCATGTCATAAGGAGCAGAAAGCATGCCTCCAGCAACACCAGGCATTGGCACTTCCGGCACATTTCGACTAGGAGGATAACGATACATCTGTCCCCTTGACAGCATCTGAAATGGAAACATTAAGCATACTTCTATAGTACTAACACATCGTAAAATTTTTAATTTATAGGACCTATATTGAATCTATGTATCAACTAACCTGCTGCGACATCATAGGCAGAGGCTGCTGAGTTTGTTGCAGAGGTCTTCTACCAGGGCGTTGGCCCTGATGGACCGGTTGCACAAAGTAATTTGGCATAGGAGCTCCACCAGGACGCATTCCAGGTACAAGCTGCTGCTGATAACCAAATCCAGCCTGACAAATTCAAGATGAAATTGTAATTGGTAACATTACATTGAAAAGAAAGATGAACACAATCCATGTCATATCATTCTGAACATTCCTCGTATTAAGTATTAACAAGGTCAATTACACTTTTGTTCCTCGCTCCACCGTATATCCATATAATACTCTAGTATAGAACAGAAACCTTTAATAACTATTCAATAAATAAATAACTTCACTACAGACACCTCCAGGACCCTTAATTCCAGAATCCATAGTGTCAAATTCCAAAATCATAGCACCTCAGAGTAACAAGCTTTAAGTTTTTGAATCTATAAACAAATACAATAACATGTAACTTGCAAACAGACCCAGCATCTACAAACAATGCCATTTAACATACTATTTCTTACACAGACCAGGGACTGGGAGAGAGGGAGGAGAAGAGGAGGAATGGCAGTACTGTAGTAGCAAAAAATGCTGATGACCAATGGAAAAAATTGATCAAAAACTCACAAAAATTACCTGAGGAATTATAGCAGGGGGAGCTTGCCCATAAAATAGTTGCTGTCCAATGCCAGGTGCACCAGGAGGATACATTGGCATACGAGGAGCAATTGATGGTGGCATTGCAACTGGCCTCAATTGGGAAAACTGTGCCTACAATTGGTAGAAAAGTTATGTAAAATTCATTGATGGATGTAGTCTATTGAAATGGAAAGATATGATTGTCTTAAGGCCGAGAATAGTTGCATTGACAGCTATGAAGCACAAAAACTTTAGCCAGGAAGTGCATCCTGTCCCACATTGTCCAATATACCACGTAGCATTTCCTATTTTCATAGGTCTTAATTTTTTACATGCAATGGAGCTTTCTAGACACACCTCAGACGTGTAAAAATGTAGCTTATCCGCTTAAGTATTCTTAAATTTCTGACATGCACGCGGTACATTTCCTCATTGTGTCAATGACAAAATAATACAATTTTTGACCATAAATATATATTTTTTTAATTTTAAGATACGTACTAGGAAGATCTACCTTCAAAATTCAAAGCAAAGACTTTAAAGGGTAACAAAAATAAAGAAAAAGTATTACATGAAAAGTTCCGTGTCCGTTTATATCTACGACTTAATAATTAAGGGTCATTGAAGATATATGTAATATAATAAAAAAGGAATAGCGACATTAATGGTGAGGTTTTGCTCCCCTATCCTCGTTTATGTTTTACCCAAGAAGTTTTTGATATAGTTATTAGACCATAACAATCAGGTCAAAGAAAATTCAAATATGAAAAGATCCAAACTCCTAAGAGTATTCTCCTGCATCAAATGGCCATCTTAGTCGCTAGAAGTAGATAATGGCTACTTATTTTTATTCTTTGCCCATAGTTCTATCCATTTCTTAATGCCTTAATTTCTTTTAATATGTGCGAAGTCTAAACAACGAAAAGATAAACATGTACTAAGAAATAAAGCTAATTTCAAGTGCTAAACAGCATCAACAATAGTTTGGGGCACCCTATTATCAAAATAAAACAGCTTATGCATATTTTCAATCACTTTCTTTTAGTGTGAAAGCGTGTTATAGTGTTTAGAAGGAAAGCACCAAACAATCCCCAACATGAACCACCGAAAATGATAAAATGCACACCAATGTAAAGTATAAAGTCACTGAAAAAATGCCTCAAAGCACATTTTATTTTAGCCCACAATAGCCTTCAAAGACAGCGGCGAAGTGCTTCTCACAATAAATTTACCTGCAACCTTGCCCTTCTCTCTTCTTTCCTCTGTGCAAGGGCGACATAGACTTGCTTACTGATCAACATTTTCCCATTCATTTCAGAAAGCTGAAACATAAAAATAGATAAAACCTCAATCAGTATGTCTTAATAAAATGTCCAAGAAACAAAAGTATCGCCTATGGTGTCAACTTACTGCTCCAGAAGCTTCCTCAGGAGTTGTGAATGCAACAAATCCAGATCCTCTGCTTACACCACTAGGATCTCGCATTATCTGCAAACAGTGAAAACAAATAACAAAAGAGCTGAAGAAATACTGGTCCCATGAATAGAAAAAAGAAAAGAGAAGTAATTATAGGAACAGTAATCTTGACAAGCACACATCAATATACCTTGCATGAAACAACAGTACCAAACTCAGAAAACAGTTCCTTGAGTTTGTCATCATCTATGCTATCGTCCAAATTTTTAACATATAAATTAACTCCTTGATATTTGTCTACTGCTTCCCTTGTGTTATTCTCAAATCGACTTTTCAGTTCTTGCTCCCTCTCAGATTTTTTCTGAGCTTTCCCGACGTACCATTCCTCGTCACCAAATTTCTTACCATTTAGAGCTCCAACAGCTTGAGCGGCATCATCGGCATTCTCAAAGTTGACAAAGCCAAAGCATTTTGACTTCCCATCAGCATCCCTCATCACTACAGCACTGGTAATTGCTCCATGTTCACCAAAAATCTTCTTTAGATCTTCATCTGTAGTTGACTCTGCAAGATTTTTCACGTAGATATTGTTGAATTTGGTCTTACTCTGCACTGATTCTCTCTCCTGCTTACGGAGGAAATGGCCAACATACACTTGCTTATCATTTATAAGCATGCCATTCAACTTGTCTATAGCATTTTGTGCAGCATCTTCATTATCAAATTGTACAAAACCATAGCCCTTCGATTGGCCAATAGGATCTGTTGCAATTTTGCAAGAAAGTATGTTCCCAAAACTTGAAAAAGTGTCGTGCAGTGCTTTGTTATCAATTGATTTGTCCAAATTCTGCATGGGAAATTTCAATAAATTTGTAACTAATTCACCAAATAAAAAGACAAGCGCAAACTACCAAATGCAAAACAGTGGATCATTTTTATTTTATTTTTTTGTGTGATAAATAACAGAACACCTCCAACTCAAAGAACTCAGACCATATATATAGCGATGCTATACAGAAACAACAACAAAACCATGCAAGTTCTCCTGACTACCCATAGCAAAAATTCATAATACATGCCAATACAAACATACATGGGTAAAATAATGGCAGGGAGCAAGGTATATAATCACCTATACCAAACCGGAGTTTAAAACAACCCTTATTCAGTTCTTGGCAAATGCACAAGATTATGTAGATAAAACTCCACCTAAACAAATTCCCAGTAACCAACCTTATAGATCAGCTGGCATGAAATGATTAACACAAAAGAATGATGAAATAAAAAAGAGGAGACATATACCAAACTTAAAGGAAAGAACATGCAAATTCAAAAAGTAACAAAGCTTCCAATAGGTAGAGACGTAGAGTCAGTATAACCAAAGAAGCAAAGCAGTTGAGCACAAAAACCTTTATAAAGATATTTGCAGCTCCACTTTTACGAACACTGGGATCTCGATGAGAAAACATTATTCGGATCGACTTGTTGTTCAGAGAAGTGAAGTTCAGAACTTCCATTGCCCTAGCCGCTATAATCAAACAGGAGACACATCAGATATTGAAAAACTTAGCCTTTTCCTTCTATCAACTATGAAGATAAAGGACAAGATTATGTGGCATCTTAGAGCAATAAGAACAAAACAATCTTCAATAACAGAAGTGTACAAGCAAACTTAAAACAGAGAACCAGTATTATCCCAAGAAACGACTTAAATGCTCTGTTGTATTGAAAAAGGCTAAATCAGGTATCACGATTTTTTTTACCTCTAATTCTAGCAACACTGTGACTACTAATAAGGTATAAAACTCCACCTGAACCAATAAAATAACTTAAAAAGTGTAAAATACTAAACACACTCGTTAAGTCATAAACCATCTAAAAAATCTTAGAAAAACATTTTTAAAAAATTAAAAGTCGAAATTGCAAATCAAAACATAAAATGGATGGACTTGAAATAAATTAAAAGATCTTGATCACATAACATGACAAGTAATCACATCAAGAAATAAAAGGCCAACAACAAAGTGTGCAGGAAGTGAACACAGAGGAGCACACACCACTGCCAACCCAATGTTTATGAGTTGAGATGTCTACCCAAGTGTGAACTTTGTACTCTTAATGAAGACCTCATGTGAGTCACGCCTCAAACCACTGGTCTCTCACAAGTCACAACAGCCCATGAAATTAAAATCACACAAAAAAATAGTATCCTTTTCTGTCTTTGTCGTATGCACTCTCAACAGGGATGCAGCCAACGAGTTACTCCAATTGGGTAATAATAGTGACTGCAAAATGTTTTCTGTATTGTTTCTATTTCACTGTCATTTTTCTCTGGCTGGGGGCTGTGTAAAGGTTCAGCAAATCCTTAACTACATATGCCAAGCCAGCCTGCATTGTTTAGTTGTTATATATGGCACATAAAAAGGGAAGAGACTCTGGTCACTTTTATAAAACTCAATCAAGCTGCACAAAGTGTAAAGGACTAAACCTTGAGATACTTTTAATTGTTAGTTTCAGTACTGAGGTACGTCTTTGTCTTGACTACTTTCGTGATGTACCTCTTTCGGTTGCTTTCAAGGGGGTTCATTTTACTCCTATAGCCAAAACCACAAGTGATCCCACTTCTATTGGTATATGGCACAACATCAAACTGGCACACACACCTAATAACATTATTCCACGTGCGTAAATGAACCTGACATCAACTCTACCCATAGTGCTTTTTATCACTTCATATACCTCGTTATTTATATCTTCACCCTCAAAGGGTGCCCAAAAAGTTAATATTAAGTGAACGTCCTAAAAATAGTCTGAACAACCATATCAGACAGAGAGAAGGGGAAATATGCTTCGCCATAATACCAAGAAAAGCTCAAACGACCTTTAAACAAAAAGGCACATGTACCCAGACACAGCAACCCGTAAATTGGGTGCCCCTCACAAAGAATCTAATATAATAGAAAAGAACTGTCTTTTCGGTATACATTCCCTAGTTTCGTTGCTATCACAGGCTTTACGCAATCTCGGTGGGATTAGATAGATATCCCTTCAACGCAACATAGGGTCGGAGACCACCAAAGTACAAAAGGATCTTGCAGAAAACAGATTCCTGAGTCTCTCTTGGCACCAATGATTTCAAAATAACGACAATCATGAAAAGATGGAAATTGAGCCCATAGAAAATTTAACGTCATTCTCTCTTCATCACAGGGCTGCAATTGCAGTCTAACAACAGTAGTGTAAAAGATTATCAATTTCTAATTCATCACAGGGCTGCAATTGCAGTCCAACAAAAGTAGTGTAAAAGATTATCAATTTCTAATTCACATCAACAAGATTAACTAACAATAAGCACCTACACAGCCAAAACCACTACGTTTCACGATGTTACTGACATGTGACATCATCAACATTCAAATTGCCCAAAACTGACAAGAAACAAGTATAAATACACAAAAAGAAAACCTCGTTATTAACAAATCAATGAATTAAACAGGGACTAACCATCCTGCGGGCTACTATAGTTAACATAACCATAGCCGAGGCTGCGTCGAGTGCTCAGGTCCCGACAAATCCTAACAGAAACAACCTGACCAACCTGGTTGAACAGATCGTAAAGCTGCGAGTCCGTTACACTGAAATCCAAATCCCCGACATACAAAGAAGTCGAGGGAAATTGGCTAGTCGCTCCACCCGGTGCAATAGTGGCCGCAGGCACTCCGTTCGGTCCAATGGATGCCACCAATACATTCTGATGCTGCATCTGAATCTGTGCCATTCCTTCCCAACAAGAAAATTCGATTTTTTCTTCTTTTTTTATGTTATATTTTTCCCTCTCCTCTTTGTTATAATTAACTGAAACCCTAGAGAGCTAAAACAAAAAAAAAAATGTAAAATGAAAATGAAAATGTGATCTTTTCTTTCTTTATTTTTCTAGGGTATAACAACGAGGAGAGGGAAGGTAAAGTAGATATTTGAACAAGAGAGATAAAAAATGCAGATAAATATTTTCGGATTTTTACGTTCGGGAGGGCAGGAAACTGCACCGCACTCGGAGAAGAAAGGAACTGTAGAGTTTTTATACATGGAATGAATGATACGGTTAAGAAACCCTAATTGGTTACAGAGATGACACGTGTAAATTTGCACATGTGTGTACGAGTAATGCGTTTGAAAGACAAGTGGAAGGATAATTTGAAATGGCAATAATTAACCTATTTTAACGGCCAAGTAGAAAATTGAAGATTTCTAAAGTTTTTAGTTGAAATAAAAAGGAATTAATAAATTTTTACTAAAATCAGTCTTTCGCCTTGAGAGATATTATTTGAAGTGAAAAATAAGTTTTTCAAAAAATTTGCAATTAGAAGTAGGAAAAAATTATATGTCAACATATAATATTATATTATTAAAAATCGTGTGATAGAAGATGACTTTGAATAAAAACGATTTTGAAATAAGATGTCCCTGTATTTTTACCCTTTTCTTCACTAAGCTTAGCGTTCCGTAGCTCTTAATCTGTGAAGCTCTCTAGTAACATGGTGGAAGATGTAGTCGGGTGAAGGGGGCATGTAGTCGGGCATTTTTGCCATCTTTACTACTTTCTTATTTTTGTTTTTATCTTCAATAAAATGTCAACATATTATTGCAATTTTATGGTGTCAAAATCTTCGAGGTTGTATGTAAAAATGTTCAGTGAAGTTTAGTTAGAATTTGACACCACAGTACTATAATTCACAATCAAAAATGTTGTTAAGAACAGCAAAAAATACAGCAAATAGGAGAGGATTCTTGCATGGAAGGAGGTAACTTGATGAAATTAGAAATTTAAGCTGTTTTCACTTCATTCTCCCTAATTGGTCCTTAAAAAATTTTCTTGAAATGAAAATCAATTTTGAGATTCATAGTCTTTTTTAAAGTAAAGAGAGCTTTATTCAACAAGTGATTAAACAAAAGCATTATTGAAAGGATTTTTGCCGAACCAACAACTATCTTGAAAATGTAAAAGGGCGTTATAGGTTAAAGTTTGTGCAACAACATCACCTCACGTAGGTTTGTTTGTCATTTTATTTCTCATTTTTAGAGGAAATTAGACAGTTGGTGACCTCATCTGGCCTTTTTTTGACCGACATCTCACAT
This sequence comes from Fraxinus greggii, assembly GCA_903798315.1. Taxonomy (NCBI): domain Eukaryota; kingdom Viridiplantae; phylum Streptophyta; class Magnoliopsida; order Lamiales; family Oleaceae; genus Fraxinus; species Fraxinus greggii. The sequence goes on along the minus strand of CAIGRK010190075.1, from coordinate 5,388 downwards.
TTTCAATGAATTTCAGACTTGCAACGGTCAAAAAAACTCACTATAATATGGACAAAATGGCAAACAAACAAGGGCATAAGTGCTCTCTCTTGTGCAAAGATAACTGGGTTATTGATTGGCATCATTGCATTACAATAGTTGGACTCAAAACATAAAGATTCATACCACCCGTCTTTGCAAATTTCAATTCCTCCCTATCAGATTGAATAACGTTCCTCTGTAAAATGATAAACCGAATACCTTGAAAATTTTGTAAAGAGGATTGCTACTGGTACATAATCTTGTATACATCAGGGTGTCCACCCCCTCACATGGAGTGGGGCCCACTTGGAGAAAATATTTTTTATTCGAGTGGGTCCCACCCTTATGTGAGGGGGTGAATATCTTGATGTACACAAAATTATGTACAAGTAGATAAACTCTTTTGTTAATGCCCCAATCACTTTCCCATAACAATCCCTACATCACTCCACCGTCCCCTCACCCCCCAAATGAACTCTATTCCTTCGTGGATTGTTGCCTCAAACAAAATCATGTGCTAAGTCAAACAAAATGAATTTGGGCTGAAACCCAATCATACTAATAAATAAATAAAAAATAAAAAGTTACATGGTTTGCTAATACAATTCTACAATTGTATTTTGGTACGTGATACTTGAAGCTTAGTCCTTGAACCAAAAAAATGAAATCTCTTAACAAATGGTCAAGAATGGATGATCTAGTTGTTCACAAGTTCAATTAACTTTACTGAAATGTTCCTCAAAATACCAAAATATTGAAAGGAAATAGCAATCTCCATTTTAAGAATTCAGATATTTACTGAAAATCATTGACAAGTATTGCTAATTAATTAAGAGTAATCTATAACATCAAGAGTGTGTTTGATGTACATTTTTTTAGGAGAAAATGCATTTTTTTCTAATGTGATGGTGAATATGTGGTTAAAAAAGAAGGAAAAGTTATTTTTGTAATGAAAAATATTATTTTATTGAAAAATGTGTGATTGAAAATGAGTAAAAGAAATGAGTGTGACTCAAACAGAGGCCAAGTATATTGTTCAATAAAATTAAGATGTCATTTGATTTATTTCACAACGAATCAGCACGATTACTATCACCTAAACTCGTGCTAAACACTAAGATGTTACATATCATTATTCTTAAAACTAATTTGATTTGAAAGGTCCCTAAAAAAATGTAAGGAAATTTTAATCCGGATAGTAAATGATAACCACGATTTTAGCCGGGAATATTTTAATAGTTTCTTGTCTACCTTTTAAGGGTGTATTTGAGTCACGTTATTTTGGAAGAATGTATTCTGGAATAGTAGATTGACGGATAATGTGCGGTTGAAAAAGAAGGAAAAATTATTGATGTGATGAAAAATATTATTTTATTGAAAAATGTGTGGTTGAAAATGAGTAGAAAAATGAGAATCAAAATTTTAATGTGTACAAAACAGGGGCTAAAAAAAACTACTACATAAACATGATGTCAGATTGAGAATGATCTTGAATTTGTGTTCTTGGATGGATAATAATTTTTCAAAAATACACCAAGTTTTGCTGCTTTAAACAGGATTCGCTTGACTTGCTTCAATATGTCATTATTACAACTTCAAATTCTGAAATACTTTAATTCTAAATGTTTTATCTGCAATGGACTTTTGTCCCCCACAAACCACTAGCTCTGATATAACGTCTCCTGATTGATATGTTACTTTATCAAAGTCTTGAAAAAAAATATTGTTTATTTATTAATTTAAACTGTTGTATGAAATTAATTATGGAAGACAATAACGAAGACAATAACGAGTTTCGAATAAAGAGCAACAAGAATCGACATTTTTCAAACGATAGACGACTTTAGGTTCATGTTAGAAATGGAACACAGATCAGAAATCAGCACAGTGAAAAGAGATCAATACAAATTTAACTTGTTTTTTTTTTCTTTCTTCAATCCAAGAAAGAAAAACAAGTGAAGAAATCGAAGCGGTACACGAGAGAGAGAGTCGAACATTTTCTGGAATTACATTATTCATCTGCCTTCCGGGTGCAAAGGGAAGAGTTTCAGGGTCCTATCTTCGTCTTCTGTACAGTATCCCGTTTCCTCTTCTAGGGCTTCATATGTCCATGTGCTGCACTTTCTCTTGTATGGACTGTCTTCCTCCTTCACAACGTCCCCCTACGGGAGATTTCGTTCTTATTAGTTTATCGAACATTTTTTAAAAGAAGAGTTAAGTAGACAAGAAATTAAATTACCTTAGTGTCAGATAATAATAAAGGAGTGTTAAGTATGGAAGAAGGTGGTGTTCTTGGACTATGGCTATTATGACCTAGACTATTGCGCTTTTGCTTCTGTCTCTCTCTAGCTTTGTGGTTCTGGAACCAGTAAAACACGTTTTTCCCTTCTATCTTGCCATACTTCCCTAACTGAGCAGTGATTTGCTCGATTTGTTGCGCGTTTGGAGTTCGCATTCCTCCTCTATACAGCATTTCAAGAATCCCTATCTGTTCTTGGGTTGGATTCCACCTCGTCCCTCCAGGGTGTGTCTCTACCTACATATACAATCATAGAAAGGTTAAATTGATCGAACTTTTACAAGTTAACCATGTCTAGTACTGCGTACTACACATGCCTTCTGAGCAATAACGTTTGCATGGAGAAGTAACCCAAGACTTACATGCATTATTCATGTAATTACCTGAGCAGATTCTTTCTTGTGATAATCCGAGGATCCAAACTTGATGGGACCACTTTCGGGTCTAATGAAGCTCTTGAGGTCGAAGATGGGGACGGTACTCTCCGAGGAGGTGGTGGTGGTGGTGAGTTGCTTTGGAGCAAGCGGGCGAAAGCGCTTGCATCCAAGAGTGAGAGATGGTGGCTCGTGCATATGTTGATCCCAGAATCCACGTGCAAACTGATGAACCTTCATGCTGCCTTCAATTCCCATGGATGACATTTGATTCCTAATAAGAATGGTGGTTATATAGAAGAAAGCTAAGGGATAAAGAAAAAGTGGGAAATGATCAGGTGGTGTCCAATATTAACCAAGACCAAATGATGAGGCGAGGTTGACTTGAGATTTCCATGTTTAAAAAGGGAATTGAAAAGTTGGTTCTCTCTCTAGATAGAATGATATAATGTGCAAATCTAGGATAAAAAAGCAAAATATATCCCCCTATAATTTTTTTTCAAACTTCCTAAAATAATCCTCTCTTTTAAAAGCGAAAAAAATACACTCAAATCTTTGCATATTAATATTTTCAAAAGTACGTACGATAATAGTGTATATCGTGTGTTTTTCTTCTTTATTTTTTTCTTGATTTAGTACATTTCCACGTTCTGTCTAGCCAGACGTTATAATTTACGAAAAAATTAGAAGAGAGTCATTTTGAAAAAGCTAAAATTGAGTGGTGGTAAAAATGAGTATGCAAGCGTGTGGTGGGTGGTCTAATCGGACTTTAGTTATAATTTCTTGCTTTCATGATAAGGAGGTATTGCTCTTCGGTGGCCTCTTTACTCAACTTTTATCAATGTAAAGTGAATAGAGGAGGAGAATGTAAAAAAAGATTCCTCCAATCCCAATACTTGAAAATGCAAACTCTTTGCTTTTTAAGATATGCCGTCTTTTTTCTGTAGAAAATTAGGAAAAATACTATGCATCCATTTCAACTTAATATACAGCTCTTTTTGGAACAGTTTGCTCCAATTTCCCAAATAGTATAAAACCACAAACTTGCTTTTGATCCCATTTTTGTTTCACGAAATCTTGCATGATTCGAGACGTAAGTGCTTGACATCCATGTTTGATTATAATGGATAAATTATTGGATATACACTAGTAGTTCATATGGTAACAGTAAACACCAATTATCTGTCACTTATAATAATTTTGGCTGTATAGAGAAGAAAAACAGAAAAGAAAGGATTGAGGTGATGGTGGTGGTCATCACCTTTTCGGTACAAAATTCGGATGCTTTGTCGTTATTCTATGTTTTTCAAGACTGAAGTATGTATGGAAGAAATAAAGTACAATTAGTTAAGAACACAGTCCAAATACACACCTCAAAAATGTAATAGAAAACAACGATGTTCTATCTTCGGCTTAAACAATCACCAACAATTCCATGCGTTAAATGTCTCGGTTTCGATCAAAATTTCTCATTCACCTGAGACTGGTTTGAAAAACTAAAATCATCCATATGCTTCGGTACTCGATCTTCGGCATTCAAATGTGTGCTTTAAAATAGGATTGGACATAGTCCGATTCGATTCAGTTCTAAAAAAATCAAATCAAACCCGAATTTTCAAATATTTAATAAGTGGAATCGTCGAGTCCAAAATTAATTATGGAACCATTTGGTTTGGTTCCCTAATTCCGTATAATAATTATTTATTTTTAATATTTACAGCAATGATACATTAATTTAACCAATGACATGTTCAATTTTAATTCTTATAAAATAATATAGTCCAGTCTCGTGATATTTTTGTGACTCTCTTTGTTAAGTTCTTTATAAATTTGGTTATTAAAATCATATAAAAAGAAAGATAGCGAGCTCACAATAATGAAGAGGGCGAAGTTGAGCTTCCAATTCGATTTCTCCAGAACAACACTATGATATAATAAGATATTTGGGTAAAACTTAAATCAACTTTATTAAATCGGGCTTGAGCTTTAAATTAGAAATAGGAAAAATCATATTTTAGATTTGGGTTAAATTAATTAGTTAACAAATTTATTTAGAAAAAATAAAATAATTTGACTTATTCAAGATAAAAAATATTTGGAAAATCCAGTTTTTATTCGGTTCTGGATCTAAAATCAAGAATCGAACCAAATCCGTCGATTCTCGATTCAGATACCCATTCGAGTATTTAACTTAAGAAGAATCGCTCGATTCGAGTTCGGTTTGATTCGAAAGTTTTGTTTAGTCCTACTTTAGAATTTATCGCTTTTGGATTTTAGCAGTATCAACTATTTATATATTTATCATGTGAAGAAGTCATTACAAGTTTGTGAGAGTAAATTCAACCCCTGTTTAATGGTCATTATTTGGTCTAAATAATATAATAGTGATTTTTAAGAAAATGTGTAGTTAAAAAATAGGAAAATTATGAATTTACGTACAAAATATTTTATTGTGTGAATGTGTGATTGAAAATTAACCCTTGTTTAGATGGCATTATTCCTTCATTTGTATAAAAATGTGTACCGTTGAAGGGCCCCACTTTGCCTCTTTTGTTGACTTGCATTTCACACTTTCTGAAAAATTGGAGCTTCAATAGTACAATTTGTTATTTTCATTCTTGGAATAATACTGTCCAAACAGGTGCTTAGAATGTAAGGAAAAAAATCTTCAAATAATAGTTTTCAAATAGGGGC
>CAIGRK010190074.1:0-16713 GCA_903798315.1 Fraxinus greggii | reverse complement strand
TTTTTTTTTTTTGTGTTTTGTGTTTTTTTTTTTTTTTTGGTTTTTCATTTTTCTCTCTCTCTAAGAAATGTATAGGCAGCTATTTAAAGCTTGTAAATAACGATAATAATGACTGTAGGATGGTACGTGGGTTACATCATCTGAATATGCATCGGCTAATCCAGATCCACTTCGAGACTTTGCAAAGAAGATTATCGATGAAATTAATGAACACAATATGGAGGATGTTCATCGCTTTTGCAACATTTATGTGGATTTGGATTTCCAGGTTTGCACCCAAACAATGATACAACTCAATATGCCTTGTTTGGTTGGGTATATTATTTAGATAGTATTAAAGTAGAAAAAGAAGCTAAAATTATGTCTTTGGTACCGTCAAGTCAATCCAATATTCTATACAAAATAATGTTACCATTTTTTATCATTTATCTCTTCATATTATCACAATAGGGACAAGGCAGTATCCACTAATTTGATTGGTTAAGGATTAATATGGAAGAAAAAATCATTCTTAAGCGTTATGGCATGAGAGACTTTATCTACAAAAGCAACAAGTACCCAAGTTTTATTCTCAGTAGACTTGGCGCTAGCTTCATCAATTCTTTTTTACTAAGAAACATCGATACTTGTAAACTCATTACGTGCCCGTATTCGATACGTATCCAAGTTTGGATGCTCTCTGATAGCCTCCGATTTGTATCAAATTCATGTTTTTTAATTATTTTATATATTCTTATATATTTTTAATTTTCGATACATATCGAATTCGTATTTTTTAATAATTTTATGTTTTCAATTATTTTTTATATGTATTCGATACGTTAGGACACGTGAAGAAGAGTGTTATTTGTTTAAACTCTTTAAAGTTGACCATAGATTGAAAACCTTTTTTTATTTATTGTTATTATCAATAAAAATATTGAATATTATATTAACATTTATTGAAAATACACAATTAGTAGTTTAAATTAATTAACAACTAGATTTTTTATTGAAATATATAAAATTATTTAATCTTTTAATACATGTGAAACGTGTGAATAGTTGATAAATATATTTTTATTATTGAAAATAAATAGTAACTAATATTAAATAATACGTGTAAAATTGTGTTTTATTAATTTTATTATTGAAAATAGATAATGGTTTAATACACGTAAAAGTTAAAATCGTGTTAATAAATTATACATTAATATAGTCAAATTCGACTATGTATTTAATATCTTTAAATGAATGTAATAATAAATCATTTTTAAAAAAACGTAATAATAAATCATTTTAAAAAAACCTATCTTATATAATAGTATATAGAGTTATAGAAGGGGAAAACACTTTTAAACTTAAACATTAAAATAGCAATATGCGTATTTTATCAAGAAAATTAAATCTCTATTCAAAAGGAGAATCCAAAATGTGGGACTTTACCGGAGACTCATTTGATACTCTTGAAAGTGTTGAATTGCTTGATGTATCTTATCTATCATTAGATGAGCCAAAGTTAGAGAGAGTTGTTTTTATTATTATGCTTATGTTTTAACATTTTTTTTAGATTAATGAAATTATATTGAATTTTATAACGCGTATCCCCGTATCCCAATTTTAAAAAAAAAGTCATATTGGCGTATCCGTATCGTATAGCATTCGAATTACGTATCCGTATCCGTGGTTCTTAGCTTTTTCACCTATATTCTCTATTTTTGCATTGTTTTGGGTTGAATTAGTAGGCGGTTCTTGTTAAAATATTTTCTTGAAATCTATTCTTGGTTTCCTCGTCCTCATTTTTTTATCCTTGCTCTCGCTGTTCACTTAGACATTGATATCTTTTCTTTGCTATGGCCAGATTCACTTATATCTGTTATTCTTCATGAAATCATTTTCCTTCATACGTGGAATCCCTTAATTAGAATGCCTAATAAAGGCGGCTTGTGTCCTTCCAAATAATGTTACTCTCTGCTTGGTATCGGTGAAGGTAAAGGCTCGGTGCAAAGATGAAGTAGCTTTAGATGTACAGGAAAATGGATATTGAAATTTGCAATCATCGTGATAGCATAAATGTTGCGCCAACCTTGTTAGCAAACATGGCAAGGTTGAAGGCTTTTAGAATCCTGAAATCAAGATCCTGGATTTGGGGTAGCACAATTTTTCATTAGAAACCCAGTGCCTTGTGGAGAAGAATTGCTTGAGATAGATTGTACTATTTGGTCACTGCATACGAAATGAGTGGCTGTGATCCATGCTCCAGAGGAAATTAAACCTTCTCAAAAGTCACCCCCAGTCAAAAGGGGGGAGGGGCCGCTGTCTAGATTGCATTTTGGGAGTTTGAACACCATCCGATTTTAACCAAAAATACAACCTGTCAAAGATATCTACCATACCTTTCTTGAGAGTGCCCTTTTCTTTTGCATAACAAGTAGCCAGGTTATGTTTGAGGATTTTCATTTGAACTCATTTGTACATGTATCGGTCAATAAAGGAACAGCAGCAAAGGTGAGTTCGTTTTCTCAATTGAAAGGAAATATACTCTCAAAGAATCTTAATCTGATAATTTGGGGTAGGCTTAAACCATGCAGTACTACCCCCACTCAGTTAATGTATGGTATGCTGGGAGGACTTAAACAAGATTTTAACATCCTTTTCTTTTCCTAACAAGGCCAAGCAATATAGAATCCTCCTTACCAAACATGCACTCAACGTATAACAAGTCACGTGCATATTTGCAGTGAACAATGCCACAACACCTGAAATGAAACTGTTCTATCAGTATTGCTTATTGTGATCTGCATCAACTTAATTTTTTTTTTTATATGCTAATTTTGGAACTGATTCTGAAACCAAATTTGTCATCAAGATTTACTTCTGAGGAACTACATTTCCTTTCCTTCGTTCCTTTTGTTTCCTTGAGGATGGCGGATGTTGTTACACAAAAAACGAGTGGAGAATCTCTCTTGGTATTATATTCCTGCACGTGTTTTTCATTGAATTCTTTTTTCCCCCCAAAACTAGGTGTTAGATGCCAAGATGGTTTGGGTCGACCGGCTAGGTTTTGATATGCGCCTCAGATCTACCCAAAATGATGAATTTGAGGTCCGAATTCCTTTCCCTAGAGAAGTGACGGATGAGAAGGCAGCAAAATCAGCGTTCAATGGTATGTCTCAACTTGCTTGGGAAGTGGAAAAGAATGTCCGAGTTCCAGAATTCACAAAGGTAAAACAACTGAAGAAGATAAGATCATAGGTGGAAGACTGCAACTATTTTATGTCTTCTCAATATCTGTGCTTCCAACATGAAATGAACTTACATTCTTGTATTTTCATTTTTCTTTTTACAACTTTTTGGTGAGTAGAGCCGAGGGATTCATAAGTCAATTTTGTACATCGAGACGAATCTAATATATGGATAATTCATGCTCTTGAAACAATTTATTAGAAGTAGTTTGTACATTGAGCTTGGCAAGTTGTTTTACTAAGCTTACCAAACTAAGCAAGGAGTAGGGAACGGTTGACTATGATGTTGCATACCGTGGTAGATAAACCTTTTTCACCGTGGCATGTAGGGGTTGACAAAATGATCCGACCATACCAGAATCAAATGAAATTGTGCATCTCGATTTCGTTTGATTTGATTCTACAAAAAAAAATTTATGGTTATGATTTTTGGAACTGAAGATCATTTGGTTCCAATTTTGGTCAAACTTAATTATTATTATTTTATATACGCACACACACACAAATCAGTAAATCACACCAACAATTTCAACTTTAAAAACTTCAAGTGTAAAATGGACAAAAATCTTATTTATCGTTACATTTTACCTTATTACCAGACAAAGGACCAAACTTTAAATCTAAATTCTAATTCATTTATCTCATTCTCAAGACACACTCACACTCCTACACCAAAGCTACCATTATATTTGTTGAATGTTTGATATTTATTTAGGTATATATTACTAACTTATGAATATTTTGATAGATTTTAATTTGTATTTATCTTTTGAAAATTTAATTAAAGGAACCAAAATCAAACCACGTTCGATCCCGATTTGGTTCCATATCCTAAAAAGAAAATCGTTGGTTTCATTATCAAAAAAATCATTGATTATTGATCGATTCGATTTACTTAGAATCAGAACCAAATTGAGTTATGTTCATCCCCTAACGACGTACCTTCTTTTTATCGAAACTTAAGATATGAGACCTTAGAGAAAGTATCTACTTTCATATTAATTGTACAGAAAATATAAAATAGAATTCACACATAATTAAAAAAATATATTTATGTAGAAATAAAGGTGAGCGAACAAGTTGACTAATTTTATCTGCGTCCTTAATTTACGCCTATTTTCACGACGCATTTACTTCTTAATTACAATAAAGTCGCGCTTTAACAGTTAAAATAATTTATGAAATAATTCATATTCATTTTTTCGAATCAGAAAAATACGCAACACGTGGAGTCGTCATTTTCCCCATTGTCATTGGAAAAGTATTGGCGCTACCAAAACACGCGCCGCGCGTAAATACTCACATTTTGGTGTGTTTGAGCCACATTATTTTGAAAAAATGTATTTTGAAATAATAGATTGATGGAAAATGTATGGTTGAAAAAAAAGGAAAAGTTATTGATGTGATAAAAAATATAATTTTATTGAAAAATATGTGGTTGAAAATAAGTAAAAAAATGAGAATGAAAATTTTAATGTGTACCAAACAGTGGCTAAATCTCACTGAATTTTGTTACGCGTTTCTATTTATTTATCTAGATTTAAAAAGTTACTATTTGTTCGCTGAATTTTGGTATAGACTACTGCTTGCTTACCGAAATTTAAAATAATCTTATTATTCATCCAAATTTAAATAAAGTCACTCGTATCATTTTTATCAGTATTATCTACAACAAAGTTCAATGAACAACGAGTAATTTTGTTTAAATTCAAGCGAGCAACGAGAAAATTTTTAAATTTCAATGAGTAAAACAATTAGCGCCAAAGGATAAAGCAAGGAGGAGCCTCTTTACTCTCTTTTTCCCTGTCTATCTATACTCTTCTCTGCTGTGTTCCTTCTGTGGACACCATTTTCATTTCGTTATTTAGAGAGTGAAAACTGAATTCATTGCGCAAGGAGAGGATTGAAGTGGTAGATCTGAATAAATGGCTGTTGATCCGAGACAGGTGTTAGCAGGAGTGTTGACTGTGACAATGTTCGTAATGCTTGGCCACATGATCAAGCGCGACCACTTCGATTCTTTTCAAGTAGATACATACATGCACTTTAATTATGTGCCACTGTTATTATTTTCAAGTTTTTTATGAATAACTATTAGTGCTTGATTTGTTTTAATCTGAATAGATAGTTTAAACATGGTAATGCGCGATTGCAAAGAGATTTGATGTTGATTTTACTTAGATGATAGGGATTTGGCTGGCGATTAATTCTGGAAGCTTGTACCAGCAACTTTACATTTGTGCATTCCTTTTAGATTGTTCAATTTTGTAGATACTGCACTTCAATCCTGTAGTTCATCAATTACAAGGAGTGTGTAATTATGTATATATAGCTGCATAGACTTTACTACGTGAATGTATGAAATGAGGAAGAAGGAGAAATAGATATATTAGCCATAATTCAATTAATTATGTTATCTATCTGCTTTTATTATTTTTTATTTTAAAATGGAATATCAGACTTATAATTGATGTATAATTAATTGACCGACTCGAATGATTTCTCTTCCCTTAAATTCTCATTTTCTTCCTTCTTTTTTTTCCCGTTTTACCCTTCACAAAGCCAACCGTTCGCGAGACAAGAAGGGCTTCAGAGCATGGTCTTGTTAGTGTTACAAAAGGGGGTGACAGGACTTGGAAGGAGGATGGCTTAACCCTAAAACCATGTTGGGATAAGCCAGTGTTGGGTGAGTAGAATGGAATTGTTGACAAAAAATCAGCTCGACTTTCTTGTAACATCTGCTCGTTTTTACCTTTTATTCTGTGACGCATCTTCTCTTATTCTATTGTTATGCATTTATGCTAACAGAAGAAGCAGTGCACGGTTATGTTACCTTCTCATTAACAAACGGCCCTGAATATCATGTCTCTCAGGTATATTAATTTGCCATGTTCTTGTATTTATTCTCCCTTATTTTAAGTTGTTATGAGCCTTGTTAATCTGGTTTGACATGTTAGAATAATGGCATTAAGATAATAGTTTTGTTCTGTAAAGTAAAGGAAATTAATAAGAGAGACCCTATACTAAAACTGGTAACTTGTGCTCCACTCACTTTTATATTCCTGAGATATCACTGTAAAATGTGAAAGCCCCGCATTCATATATTTCTTACCTTTTTGTAAACATTTATTCACATGCATGACAAATGAGACATTTCATTTAAATTATTTGCACCTTTCCTTTTGCTTGATTCTGGTAATCTCTAACGCTTCATCATTGTGATTTTATTATTCAGATTGCTGATGCAGTGGTAGTAGCGAGACATCTGCGGGCAACTCTAGTATTTCCTGATATCAGGGGAAGCAAACCTGGCGATAAGAGGTTAACATAACAGCATTTGTGTGTATTCATCACTTTATCCAATGAAGCTACAGTATTACATGGAACAGACAACGTGATGAATCTTATGAGAATATTTCCAATATATGTTGATTTAATGGAAGAACAGAGAGAAAAATTATAAGCACGAGTATACTGTCACTGCATTCAATTCTGTCTCAGTGGACTTCACTTTTTTGTGTTCTCATTCTGTTTGAATTGTATATAATAGGTACCTTTCTTTCAACTGGTTTAAGATTTTAAACACGGACGAAGAAGTTGCAGACCAATAGTATAGAGTGCATACTACAAATAACCAAATTTACATTTTTTGAGACATCAATGTTTATATTTCGTGTCTGGGATTTTTTAAGTTTCACAGGCTGGCTATACTAAATTTTAAATTTTTTTTAATCTGATTAAATGGTGTTATTAATGTGCACGAATGATGTGTACACTGATGATCATAACGAGGAAAGTGCAGTATTAATGCTGCATTATTTGTAACTTTCAGGAACTTTGAAGATATCTATGATGTCAAGAAGTTCATTACAAGTCTTGATGGTGTGGTGAAAGTTGTTAAGACCCAGCCTTCTGATGTATCATCACGTAACCTTGCAGTTGTAAGAGTCCCCAATAGGGTTACTGAAAATCACATAGCTGAAAACATCGAATCGATTTTCAGAACTAAGGGAAACCTGAGGCTAGTGACTTACTTCCCTTCAGTAAATATGAAAAAGAAAGGAGAAAAGGCTAAAACCGATTCTACTGCATGCTTGGCAATGTTTAGTACTCTTGAGCCACAAACGGAAGTTCTCGAAGTTGTCAACTCCATGATCGATCGCCTGAGAACCTTAAGTCGGAAATCAAATGGACAGTTTGTGGCAGTTGATCTAAGAGTCGATATACTGGAGAAAAAGAGTTGTCATAAAAATGGTGGTGCCCTTGGATCAAAAAGCTGCTACAATCCGCAAGAGGTAGCTCTCTTTTTGAGCAAGATTGGCTTTGACAAAGACACGACAGTGTATGTGACTCAATCAAAGTGGGATAGCAGCCTCGATGCCCTAAAGGACTTCTTCCCGAAAACTTATACCAAGGTAAACTTTATTTTTAATTTATATTTTGTCATTGTTATGGATTAAGTCGATATATTGGTTCATCCTCCCCTACCTAGGAATATTAGGTCAATGTACAGTTAAAAGGAATCCGTGTATAGAATTAATAGACTCCACAGAGTCTGATACTTGTATGGAAATAGGCTCATGATCACAGATATATGTACAACTATTGTATATATTTTTCACTTTATGTTCAGCTTTTCTTCAAATATCCCAAGAGTTGAATTTTATGCTATTTTCTTTGCCTTTGCTCTATTGCAGGAGGCTATAATGCCCATGGATAAAAAGGATAAATTCCTCAATTCTGGCACTTCAGAATTTGAAAAGGTAATCGATTTCTATATTTCTTCTGAGAGCGACACTTTTGTACCAGCAATCTCCGGCCTTTTTTACGCCAATGTTGCTGGAAAGAGAATTGCTTCTGGCAGGAATCAGATACTTGTTCCAGCCAACATTCCAGGTTCTTCTGCTACCTCTGCAGATTTCATTTCTCATTATGTGTCGAAAAAGAACCATTTTGCCTATTCGTGTTTCTGCTAGTTCATGTTGGAACGAACGACCGAACAGAACTTCCAGAGATACATATGTAGCTTGATTCTGAAATCCTGGCACTTCTCTTTCAGATCAGTCCGACTTTTCTTTGTAAGAATACGTGCAGTTAGATGGTTAATTTTTCCACTTAAGAACTCGCGAAAAAAGGGGTTATCCTTGCAATGTTTCCCTTACTATAGAACATGTGCTTGTATTCCTGTAACAATTTACAGTTAGCAATGTCAATGTTAATGTTAATGTAACAATTTACAGTTAGCTTTTTTCTCTCTTTTTTTTTTCCTTGCAAAAGGATCTCTATGTTGTATTCATCTAGAGAGATTAAACTTGATGTGCACGACCCTCGTTCTAGAAGCTGATATTGATTATTTTCATTGGCTACAATATTCACACATCAAACATACATTTTCCGGTCCTAGTTACTGTTTTGTGGAAAATGTCCAACTACTAATGTGATTTCTAGTAGATTCCTTGTGAAAGGTTGGGATTGTAAGCCACCATGCTCAGTGTGCTCTGGGTAATACATGCTACTATGGCTGAGAAAAAAGGTCTGGGGTCTCGCGAAGTTGAGCTAACTCTGACTGGACTTTATATGCCAGGTATACGTTACCCTAAACGGCCAAATTGGCAGTGACTAGTATTTTGGTCACACCTTTAAAGACATTTATTTTATCTGGTTTTCGAGCATTGAACTCATTGAATATCTGCAAATTTTATAGAGAGTTGCTGATAAGGCTGCCTCTCTCGGAGGATTTTGGAGTATTAAAATTGTTTTATTGTAAATAAGTCGCCCAAGTTTAAGGAGTACCACACAACTATTTTATTTGCCAATTTGTTCAACCATTGCTACTTCCAAGTGGAAACAGGGACTAACTTTTTGCATCAAGAATGTGAAATACCTAATGCGTCAACGTGATGAAAGGATGAGTAGCCCTTTGCAGTAGTTTATGTTTGAGAGCTTTGATTTCTTCAGTGTCTTTCTTCTCCTTAGCCTGAGCCACGGCAATGTCTAAGTAGATTTTTTTCTTCTTGTCGTATAATGCTGATCCTAATTCTGTATCAGACAGTTCCTTGATATCCTCCCTTTCCAACAGATTGCTTGCATTTGAATTACCCTCATGCATGTTGGCTTCATTGTATCGCTTCATTGTATCTGATGCGGTCAACAAACTGCTCTAGCTTAAAACGAAGAATTGTCAAAGAGCCTCCTTCAGTATCATCATATTTGGATTCCTTCATTATCAAGGTAGTTGTCTACAGCGTCCCATGGATTTGCTGTTCTTTTCCACTGCAGCTTCACACAACAAGAATCCGGTTTCCACTGCAGCTTCCCATGGATTTGCTGTTCTTTTCTACAGCGTCATGTAGTTGTCTAGCCAAGGCGGCATCTTGCCAGGCTCTTGCAATTGCAGCAGACTGATAAAACCCATTCGAACAAGTACATATTTTTTATATTTTCATTTCCTCAGTAAGAAACACGTAAAAATTTATAAATAATGCTTTAATTTCGTACTTCCCTCACATGTTCAACTTTAATAAGTTAAATTTTGTTCCGTGTAACAATTTAGTCCGGTTTGGTTTAGCTAAAAATCACATTTTTATTATTATGATAAAGGTTAATAAAATGTGAAATTCAAAAATTGTGAATATAAAAAACCAGCTTTTCTTAAATTCAAAAGTTAGTCATCCAAAACTTTTCTTAATTTCATTTTTAACATAGGATTCACAACTTTTGAATTTAAAAATGAAGTGCAATCTTTAAAGATTAAGGACCAGCTTACTATTCGAACATTAAATAAAGTGCATTTTTTTCCTTTCAAAAGTTTTAAAGCATGACCTCCATTCATTTCAAAAAATACAATTAGTGCCTTCTGATTTTTTAACTAAAAAATGAATATAAAAAAAAAGGAGATTTTTTGTTTGGCACATCACACACAGCTTAATATAATGTAACTTTAAAAGCATGTTTGGTACAATAAACTACATAATGCTGAATAATATTAAAGAAAGAAAACAAGCTAAAATTTTATCATGGACTCTCACTGTGAGAAATTCACCTTCAAAAACTAACATAAAATACCAATGCAAAATTTAGATGCATCAGGCACGCCATGGGGGTATATGGGGGACCAGAAGTGAAAGGAAAAAAACAAAAGAAAAAAAAAACGAGAAGCTGTTGATTATCATTAGGACAGAGACAAATAATGAACAATAACAATCCCTCAATCAAAACTTTTTCAGACGTCACTTCAACTGCGATATAAATAGGAAACCAGCCTATCTTACGTGTGTTTCTGTCAATACTATCAAGTAACATATAAAAATGGTAATCACAAATCATCACCATTTGCCGCAGCTCTGAGAACCATTTGCTCCGCCTCTAAACTTCCATTCTGCAAGAAGATAAATATAAATAAACCCATGCAACAGGCACACACAGTTGCAGATTC
Organism: Fraxinus greggii; assembly: GCA_903798315.1. Taxonomy (NCBI): domain Eukaryota; kingdom Viridiplantae; phylum Streptophyta; class Magnoliopsida; order Lamiales; family Oleaceae; genus Fraxinus; species Fraxinus greggii. The sequence continues at coordinate 6,054 of CAIGRK010190074.1, read as the reverse complement.
CTATATGTACATTGGCACATTAGAGCGTGTTTGGCTGAGATCATAAAAGTGAAATTATGTCCAAGTAATTTTTTGTCTCCAAACATATTTGAATAACTCACTTCTCTAGTACATTTTTCGAAGACAACTCTCACAACTTATTTTCAACTTTGACCAATAAAAAAAATATTAGAGAATATTTACTTGAAACTTATTTATTTGCTTATAAGTAATTTAAGTTTATCGAAACATATTATTTATGGCAAAGAGAACACTAATGGATAACGTACCTTATCGCTCCTATTGCGGGGAGGATTTGTTCCCATGGTTGCTGCCTTTGAGAGGTCCCTTAATGTTCCCTAAAATAAGCATATTTAAACAAGACACAAGGCAAAAGAGGTCATTATTTCACAGTTCCAACTAAAATAAGTTTCATAACTGGAATGGTTAGCTTATTGACTTCAGAAACTCGGCTCAATTACGAGGTAAACATCAAGTAATCTAGAGCAGCTCATCTATACTTGTATTGAGAAAAGACTTGATCCCATACGTTGATGTAAGGACAGCATCACGAGAAATGAACAGGTTGAATGTCAATAAACTTCTACAGAAATTTTATGTTGGTCACAAAATTCGTTTATATTTTAAAATTTAAATTGGTCACTTTACTTAGGCATCGCTATTATTTGGTCACTCCGTCCATATTGGACTAATAGTAGCAAAAAGGTGAAGTGACAATCTAGTTGTTTGCAACATGATTGCCACGTCAGCGTTTCTGTTTGTTGGAAAAAAGCTCAAGCAATAACCAATTTCAATGACCAACTTGAAAATTCGCAAAAGGTCAGTCACCACTAGTGTTGTTAACCTAAAAATGAAAAGCTCAATGTATGGGAAAAGGAAAAAAAAATGAGATTCCTTGCTGAATCTGGATGTGCACTATAGGAGGGACCGATTACTTAATTGTCCCCTGGCAACACAAATTGCTTTGTTAAACATTAACTACTTCAACAAAAAATTCCTCATTGTTAGCACAAAATCTTGCAGAAAGCAAGAACGAGAATACAGGAGGATTATCTAAAATGAAGACTAACATCTTCAATGAGAAATAACCATAAAACACATGCTGTGTGTATAAATTTGCACAGAAGTTCCTTGAAATCATAGGCAGCAATGGACGTGATTAAAGACTATTTAATGACAGCTTCCAAAACGCGATTAAGTTCTTAGTTTGATAAAACTTGACTAAAATTTTATCGGATCAAACTTCAATTTTAACCACACGTTTCATAACTTTTATCAAAATCTACCAAAACTTTGTCACATAACCCCTAAATAAGAAAGGAAGAAAGGAAATAAGGTGAAAAAGAGAGACAAGTTCATAAAATACAGAGAAATTTAACGCTGAATATCGAAATAATATATCTTAAAATCCCCATATTCACCTTATTAGCCCACATAAGTCCACAGGCATTACAAAGGGTCCTCGGCCCATCTGGTCCACGTCGCATCATAGGAGTCGCTTTCTCGCTGATACCACAGTGTCGACAGCTGGCATGGATATTCAAAAAAAAAAAAAGTAATGTTCCATTACACATATGTGATATGGTGCTACTGAACTTTTTGAACAAATAAAGAGACATCATTTTCTTATTTAGTGCTAGATGCACAACAGGAAAAAAAGAGCTTCCGGATGCCTGCTTATATATATCTTTAGAATCCTTGTTTCTAAGGAAAATAAATAATAAGGTCAGTAAGTCATGGGCCAGAAGCTTAACAAAAATACAGAACTAGAACATTTAACATTTCCTGGCAGTACACAACAAGCACCAAGCAACCAACAATTAGCATATCCACGGAATGATACCATTACGAAATCCATTTGCCACGGTATTGCATTTATAAAAGTGTTTGTTAAAAGCATCGTGCAGTCAAATAGTACCATAGTTCTGTGCTCAGCTTTTTAGCCTTATTAACATAACTAATATAAGGTGTTCTTCATATAGCAGCTTGCCAAATTACATTAGCATCAGGATACAAGGTATAACAACCTCAAGATTTGAGAGTAACTTGAGCAAACCAAAGTGACAGAAAGAGAGAAGGAAGGAGGGGAGATACCAAGAACAAGAATACTATATAACAAACAGTTGGCAAATGGCAACAGTCAGTAAAAGAGAACTAAATAAGAAAGTTCATGAAGATGAGCATATGACGTGAACTCACGAAATCTCTTGAATTTGGGATGAAGTGCCATCTGCTCCCCAGTTTTGGTTTGACTCCCAACTCGAAACTGCTGATGCAGAATCATCCTGACTGGGCTTTGAGGATGTAAATTGTCCTTTATTTCGCTGCATCCTACAATAGTTGGAAAAAGATTAGAGAGAAGAATCCAAAGAGAACATGTAAGAGAAATAGACAAGTCCCTGGCAAATTCAAACATGATGTGGAATGCATCAAAAGCAAAAAAGTCTTCATGCCTTAGAGCAACTTCCTTACGAACAGTATAACGGATTTTCTTTTCGAAATTTCGTTCTTTCCGCTTTTCACGGAATCTAATTAGTGAAGCTAATCTCTGAGGGACATTGAACTTCNGCTTTGAGGATGTAAATTGTCCTTTATTTCGCTGCATCCTACAATAGTTGGAAAAAGATTAGAGAGAAGAATCCAAAGAGAACATGTAAGAGAAATAGACAAGTCCCTGGCAAATTCAAACATGATGTGGAATGCATCAAAAGCAAAAAAGTCTTCATGCCTTAGAGCAACCTCCTTACGAACAGTATAACGGATTTTCTTTTCGAAATTTCGTTCTTTCCGCTTTTCACGGAATCTAATTAGTGAAGCTAATCTCTGAGGGACATTGAACTTCTGCGGGGTACTTGATAAACCCTGTTTTAAATGATCGTTAGATTGTTCTAAATGAGACAAAATGCTGAATATAACGAGTTAATTCAAATTATTCATACTCCACTATTATGCATGGATACTGGAACCGTAGGAATGTTAGGAGGTACTTCACGTCCCCCGAGTAATAGAAGTACAGCTTGAACCTGAAAGAAATAATTTAAACAACTTTAATTTATCATCTCAACAAGATTAAGATGAGGACAAAAAAAAACTCCCAATGAAGACAAGAATTCCTTTTAAAATCAATGTATACCATCAGAATATAACATGGAAAGATGCAGAATAATTGGCACTTTGCACATACTTTGAGCTATGTATAGTCACTATAGTATAACCATATGCCTGAAAGATACCACTGATTTAGTTTACATGCTCGAAGTGTCAAAGAACATACCCCTCCTGATTTTATGCTCAATAGCAACATAATTTTTATCCAAATAACAACTAAGCACCTATTCATTCTTCTGTTTCACCTATAACTATTTCATTTTTTGCACATCCTATATAATTGTATTTAGTAGTCAATCCATTGGGCAGCCCTCTGTGCATACTATGATGAGTAAAAGTTTATACTTGTAGTACAACCATCCTGATAGGAAAAAGCATGTCGTCAAACAACCAAGTAAGCTCACAATCTTTAGTCATTTTCAGATAATAACATGATTCAAACCTATAAATTTACCTCAGTTTAGCTGATATTAATTGTTTAAAATACACGAAATGAAGTATTAAAATTCTCTCTGCATAAGGAAGGTACCTTTTCAGGAGATACAGAGTCAAAAACATAAACCTGCCCCTGAAAAGAGAGTGTTAGCTGGTTATTATCCTCTGCGACCCCTCCTTGAGACACCAATGCACCATGGTTATCAGATAAGTTCCCGGGATCAGCAGAGACCTCCCCGTCCATACCTTCACTTTCGCTACCACCACTATCGTGGCCATGCTCATCATGGTCCATCACATTCCCATTGCTCAAATGATGATGCAGCCCAGGATGATGATGATGGTGGTGATCTTGCTCTTGCATATAATGGCCCATCATTCCTGCTTCGCTCCCATGCATACCATCCATCTTCACTTCAAATTAAAACAGTAAAGAACACCCTCTATAAACCTACAGCATTCAATTCACACAATATTGATGACTCAAACCTTTCGAAAGAGAGCGCGTCATATATAGTAAAAATGCACTTAACCTTCTTAAAACCATTGTTTAGTTATCCATTTCCCTATAATTGTCAAGCATTAATTAACATCAATTTCAGAAAACCTAAAAAAAGGCATATTCACTAAGGGATAAGAATGCAGCAATATTCAGCTTCATAGTTAATTAATCAATAGTCAAGAAACCAAAAATTAAAAGAACCTAAGCTAAAACTTACGAAAAAAGTATGAAATTGAATTATGAGTCGAATAATTTAGCAAAACCGATAAAGAAAAAATACCATAAAATTTGGAAGTAAAAAATACAACGAAGAATTTGAAGAGTCTGCTGGTCGGAGAATTGAGGAGTGGCGGAAAAATGGAGGAGATCGAGGGATCGGGGACCAATGGACGGAGATTTGGGGAAGAAGAAGATGGGGGAGACGCGACGAAAGCGGGCGTTTTTTTTCTTTTTGTTGATATTGTTACGTCCAGTCAAACTTGTTTACGAAAAAAGATAATTAGGGTAAGAAATTTGTTTGGGTAATTTGCTCATATCCCCCAACGTTTGCATATTTGTGAAATCTATGCTTGCTTGTACAATTTTCTTTTTAATTTTTGCATATTTGTGAAATTCATGCTATTTGTACAATTTTCTTTATAATTTCATGCGTGGCAGACATCTATCTATTTAAAAAAATTATTTTGTGAAATACTACCTTAAAACTAGTTAATTTTGTAGAATACAGTCTGGAATAGGTAAAATTGCGCAAAACAATTCTAAATTAGATCTTAACAAGCAGAAAGCAAAAAATCAGCAAAAGAAACCGACAAAATGCAAACCTTAACTAATCAAAATAAACTAGCAAAAACGATCTTTTGATGCAATGTTATCTAAAATCAAAATCGAATTGACCATAGAAACTTAAGAATTAATCTAGAATATATCTGGTTAAATATAAATAATCAAAATTGTAAAATTGTTTAAAAGCATGTTCTCACCAATCTTAGACAACATATTTCGTTTCATTAATCTTGTTCTAAACCGTTTAATCTATGATGCTAGATTTGAAAGCATTGCGTGCACTCTTTGAGGGTATAAATTGAGAATGTATTATTTTGGGGACTTAAGATGCAATTTAACTTTTAAGTAAATGGACATGTTTGGGCCATGTCCTGATATAAGCCCACGAAGTCGTGACTATTTGGGCATCTCTATTGAGAGGTCAAATTTGATGTACTTGGTGTAAAACCATCTACAATGATATCCCAAATATTGTGCAAAATATAATTCTCCCATTCAATTAAAATTTATTTTTTCTATCTTTTTATCAGTCACATATTTTTCAATAAAATAATATCACACATAAATTTAAAAATAATTCTTTTAATTTTATCTAAATATTCTTTAAAAAATTACTATTCTTTTCATTATAATTTGAAATAATGGAGCCCAAATGGGGGCATAGTGTAATGAATGGTATTACACCAAATATGATGTAACACTATTCATTTACATCAAATATAAGAATTTTCAATAATTCCATTTTGCTCTTCTTTCCTCTTTACAAAAATTATTTCTTCCATATATGTCCATCCATTTTTTAATTATTCAATTAATTTGACCAGCATTCCCTAAAATTGAAAAGAGTAAAATTGTTATTCTTAATTAAAGTATTTAAAATGGAAAATATTAAAAAAAAACTCAGGAAATAAACAAAAGAAAACAATAAAGACGAAAAGGAAAAAAAAACAGTAAATTAAGAAAGAAAAGAAATCATCATCTTCTTTAGAGCCTGTTTGTCTGCAATTATGAGAGAAATAATGAAGTTTTGAATAGTATTTTTTGGAGAATGTGCGGTTAAAATTTAAAGAAATTTTATTGGTTTATGTGTAGAATATTTTATTATTTGAATATATGGTGAAAAATGTTACCGTAGAAAACAATGTTTTAAATTAAAGGGAGCCAAACAGGGGCTAAGTCTATTTGATGTGTAAGCTATTTATAATATCGCAATCACACAAGCACGA
>CAIGRK010190047.1:0-11865 GCA_903798315.1 Fraxinus greggii | reverse complement strand
ATCAACCGTAACTTGAACAAGCAATGTCATCGCTTCTTTCACCTGCTTTGACCTCGATCGAGTCATCGGTCCTTCTCCCACTAGCAATGGATCCTTCCTTGGACTTGTCCTCGCGTCGATGGCACCTTGGATCATATCAGAGGTTGGACTAGAAATACAGGAAGAGTACGAGAATGAGACGTTCTTGGTGTTCCACAGAAGATAGACGATTTTAGAAGATCGGAAGCAAGTGTGAATGAAGCACATTCCAGTAGGTCTTGAAGATTGCAGGAAATAAATTAGTAGGTCTAGTCGGTTTTCCAGACTGGATCATCTTTTGTCTATAGTGGAAACTATTGACTTGGTTCCAGAATTTTTACCCAGTTAACGGGTTTCTCCATTATCAAATCTTATGTTATTTACTGCTTTAATTATTTGTTGCAGGGATTCAACATATAATAATTTGACTTAATTGACTAAACATTTAGAACAATTAAAAAGTGGCTTGTTGCTTTTAATTGATAAATTAAATTTCTCTTTATTAATCTATTAGGTGATTTTAAGGTTGAACTAGTAACTTTCAAGTGGTATCAGAGCGAGCAGTAATCTGAAAAAGAGTAATTTTCCTTTAGACAAAATGATTATTGTAAAAAATAGGAGTGTTAAAAAAGCGTTGTAAAAGTCAAATAAACTTTTGGAGGGTAGTATAGTCCTTGAAGAAGTCTAAAATGTCCAAGATGATCTCATATGACCAAGCGAATGCAATCAGAAGTCTAAAGAGTATTAAAGAGCGCACAAGTCAAGTTCCAAATTCTTAGTTGTAAATTGCAACGTATTTTCCACATAGAAAAGAATGGAATTTGGACAAATTATTTCTTGAAGAATTGTAGCTCTTTGAGTTATCTTTTCAACGCATTTTGAATCACCTCAATCGGACATCGAGAGAGAAATTGTATCAGTGACTCAAGTGCATTAAGTGTCACTAATTCCTTGCGATCAAGACTTCAAACCGTATATTTGGACATGCTAAACATCACTGTTAATAATGAATGTCAAACCAATAATACTCAAATACCAAGATTTGGATGGTCGAATTCAATTCCTTACTAATTAAGTGAATTATTTGACCAAGTTTATGATAGAGTTGACTCGAAATAAGTCTTCCAATAGTCAGGTCTGGGTGAAAAAGAGTGATCTGAAAAATATAGAAATTGATCACGGTACTTTTAAAGTAAGAACATTTGTATACCTAATTGATTATGTGACATTTTTATTTTTATTTATATTCAAAAATTTATGACACCAAGGCCTTATATGTCCTAACCCACCACAATTGAAGCATGTAGGAATAAATTTAGGAAAGATCATAGATTTCAAATTTTGACCATAGGTGGAGTAAACTTATGTTGTACCGATGATTTCCTTAGTCATGTTCCTATTCAATAGTTTGCGACAATTAGGTCTTATATGTCATATCTTACCACAATGGCGACATATAGGGATGAACCTAGGAGCAGCTCTAGGTTTCAAGTTTTGAAGGCAGGTGCAAACTTATTTGAAGATGAACTGCTATGAGAATTTGTTTTATTATAGTCAAATCTCTTTTATTCCTAGCTGGTTTGTTCAGACCTATCATATTATCAATTTTCTTATTCAATGCATTAACCTTTTTAAGTACGGCTTTAGTCACCTTCTTAATCTTAAGACTCTTCTCAAATAATTGTTCATAAGCTACCGAATTTCCATATCACACTCAGATCTCGGATCAGAAAATTATTGACTCATCTAGACAATCATATTCTTAATGAAGAAGAGTCTGCACATAAGATGTGAAAAATTAGAAAGAAAAATAATGAGCTTAAAAATAAAAATATAAATTGTGTGAAAATGTATATATGCTTAAAGTAACGGGAGAAAATAATAATATACATGAAAAATGAGCTTCATTTATAAGTCCTAATACGCATTATTGGTTTGACTTTCATTAGTAGAGGAATAAACTTATTTAACAATGATATTTAGCATGTCCTTTCTCACAAATATAAGATTTGGAGTCTTGATCATAAGGAACTATTGGCAGTTAACACACATGAGTCACTTATACAATTTACTCAATTTATCAATTTTCAAGTGAGTCATTTGACCATGTGAGTCATCTTGGAATTTGAGTTATTGATTTCAGGAAACAAATTTCAATAAATGCAAGAGACAGACATGCATTTTGAGTTTGGGTAGATTAGTTTTGTTTTCATATTCTTGATTTGTATTATATAGTTTTGTCCCATAATTCCAAAGGGGAGACCGTTAGGCTTTTAGTTGTATTGCTTATTCTTTAGACAAAAATAATTATTGTAAAAAAATAGGATTGTTAGGGGTAGTCATTTGATATTTTACTAGAATTTTATTATTGATATAGTTGTTGTATTTTGTCTATATTGATATAAAATTCTGTGGTTTATTCATAACTTTATAATTCACATAATATTGCATGTTTCGTTGTTACACAAGTTTTATTATGTGTTTTATTTAGTTATATGATTTTAATTTTGATAGTTTCCACTTGCTTTTTACGTGGTATTGTGGTTTTCATGTGTTTCAGGAAACATGTTGATATATTATTGAAGAAAATTTTAGAAAATTTATTTTTGGGTAGTTTTGGACTTATTGACTTTGAAATAAATTATTTTTCACGGAATGCCAAATGCGTAGATTGCTAAGTCCAAATTATAATTGCCAATTTCCTTAGTCAAAATCAAATTATAGTTGAATTGTAATAGGAGTTTATCGCGTTGTAATCAAAGTCAAAATATGAGTTATTAAGTCCTAATTAAAGCTAAAAAAATTGGGGACGGTTGTGTAGACCTTGAAAGAGTCCAAGATGCCTAAGAATATCACATACGATCAAGGAAAATGCAATTAGAAGTCTAAAAGATGTCAAAGAGCCGTACAAGTTATGCTCCAAATTCTCAGTCGCAATCTAAAATGCATTTTTCATATAGAAAGCATTGGAATTTGGACATGGCTACCTATAAGAATTGTAGCTCTTTGAGTTATCTTTCCAACACATTTTGAATCACCTCAATCGCACATCAGGAGAGAAGGTTATGATAACAATACTGTCGACTGCTCAGCTACTGCTCGCTTGTCGCTGGCTGGCGCTCGAGCGTCGCCTCGACATACATTTGGTTTTCAATATCTTTTCTTCCCAAAAATTTTCCCTATATATAGCCTACCCTATGAACGTTCAAAAGTGTGTTGAATCATATTTATTCCATATAAATCATTCCTTTGAAGATCCAAAACATTCATTGATTTCAAGATTCAACCACCACATATTAATTGATCCATAAATTCATCCAAATCATATTTTGTTGATCAAGCCATGTTGCTTCATATAAAACAATAGATCAAAACACATAAGATTTTTTGATCAAACACCAAACCATTTAATCCACCAAAGATAAATCGATACCAGGGATCGAGAGTTGTCGTAGAAGCACATATTCATAAGGTCTAAGGTGAGATCCTAAGAGTCGGGATCGGCGTCAGGAACACGTAGTCCAGGATGGCTAAGGTATAAACCAAGAATCAGGATTTGTTTTGAAGGAGCACACCTCCAGTAGGATCAAGGGAAATTGTAGGAATTGAGGTCAAAAGTTCTACGAGATAGATGGGTCTGGACTATATTGTAAGTTTACTTTGATTTATAGTAGATTATTTACTGACAAAGTACCTGAAATTTTTGCCCAATTGGGTTTCTCTATGATCATCTTTAGTGTTCTTTACTACTTTAATTATTGATTGTGTTACTCAAATTTAGGATAACTTGACTTGTTTAACTAACCATCTAAAAACAATTAAAAAGTAACTTATTACTTTTAATTGTGTAATTCTGCACGTATGTCTATATTATTTAAAACTTTCAAGTGGTATCAGAGCCTCAATTCGATTCCTGATCCGAACTTAGCCTCTGTTTCTTTTCGTGCCTCTATTTTTTACAGAAGCGATTATGCATATTGGAAGGTTAGAATGAGTCTTTCTTAAGTATTTGAATGAGCGAATTTGGATTGGTATACAAAATGGTTGGATCGTCTCCTCTACTACCGTGTTAGGTGTAGTTACCCCTACGGATATATCCATTTGGACTAAAGATGAACCAACTGAACGTAACTAGAACAGTAAAGGGCTTCATACCTTATTCATGGCTGTGTTCGCTAAAGAATGTAGGAGAATACAAATGTGTGAGACCGCAAAAAAAGTTTGGGATATCTTAGAAACCAAAAACTGTAAAGAATTCTAAACTGCAGATGTTTGCCACTAGGTTTGAAGATAAGAATGATGAATGATGAATTGTTCGATGATTTCTATGCAAAGTTGAATGACATTGTGAACTTAAGTTTCAACCTAGGTGAAAAAAATTCCTGAATCTAAAATTGTTTTCGAAAAGTCCTTAGATCCTTACTTGAGAGTTTTAGACTTAAGATTAATGTGATTGAAGAGATTAAAAACTTAGATACGGTTAAGATAGAGGAACTTGTAGGATCCCTACAAACCTACGAACTTACCATATCTCAACCGAAGAAAAATAAGCCAATAGCCTTGAATACCATTAAAAAAGTACAATATGACTCTACTGATACTGAAACCCTTAGGCATGAGGAGATAGCTTATTTTGTTTAGAAATTTCAAAAAGCTTTTTTGAATAAGAAAATACCTCAAGAGAGAAAAAAGGGTGTCCCTAGAAAATTTAGGAAAGACAAACGTGATAAGAGTAACTCTAGGAGTTCTAGTAAGAAATCTCAGTCAATTAGATGTCATGAATGTCAGGGTTTTAGACACTATAGGTATGAATGCCCTAACTATAAGAAAAATCTAAATAAAGGAAAGGGTAAGGCAATGACAATGTCACTAACTGATGATGAATCTAATTCAACAGAGTGAGTCCTCTTGCAGTGAGGATGAAAGGGACCATATGACATTTGCATCCATAGTTAATAATGATTCGGATAAGGATAGTGAGGAGGTTAATGATGTGGAATGTCGTGAGGATTCTGGGAAAGAATCTAAGGATGATTCAGAAATTCATGAGGCCTATCATAAGTTGTTTGAAGAGAGTCTTAGGATAAAGGAGGTAAATAAAGATGTATTGAAGAAGGTTAATGAACCTGAGAGAGNGAATCTAATTCAACAGAGTGAGTCCTCTTGCAGTGAGGATGAAAGGGACCATATGACATTTGCATCCATAGTTAATAATGATTCGGATAAGGATAGTGAGGAGGTTAATGATGTGGAATGTCGTGAGGATTCTGGGAAAGAATCTAAGGATGATTCAGAAATTCATGAGGCCTATCATAAGTTGTTTGAAGAGAGTCTTAGGATAAAGGAGGTAAATAAAGATGTATTGAAGAAGGTTAATGAACCTGAGAGAGAGAGAGAGAGAGAGAGAGAGAGAGAGACTCGTAGCCGACCTTCAGGATTCTACCGAAAGTCTTAGTGAGTTAAGACTTGTCAAGGAGAACTTAGATGCCAAAGTTAAAACGCTAACAAGTGACCTAGAGAAATCCAATACTTAACCCCATTCCTTTTTAAGTGGTACTCAGAAACTTGATACTCTCTTAAGAATGAACAAGCTGTTGGAAATAGGGAAGGTCTAGGATATACCAAGATTGATAATAGTACTGCTAATTCATCCAAAACCATTTTTGTCCTAACCACTAACAGACTTAGGAATGGTACTAATCTTGAATCTAAGAGCAAGAATGTCTTAGAACAGAAGCCTACTAGACAACGTATGACCAAACGACCCAGACCAATACCAAAAATCACGTAGTTTTGAACCTAAGTTCATTCCTACATGTCATAATTGTGATGTGCTAGGTGACATAAGGCCTACATGTCATAAACTCGTGAACAGAGGCAAGAGTTAGAATATCTCTAGCAAGGTTAACTTTCTTGCCAATTAGGTCAACCATTTAATTGAGATGATGACTCAGTTGACCAGGATTACCTCAATATCTAAGAAGGTTTGGGTTAAGAAAAGTGATTTCCCTAGGTATGAAGAAAAATTGAACTGCTATTTTGCTGATAGTGTTCTTGAAGGTAAGAATGTCTGCGTACATCTTTGATTAGATACTTAGGTGCATGCATGTACAGTTCATAGAGTCCATTCATTCTGCATGTACAGTTCATAGAGTCCATTCATTCCAATATGCATCTTATCTCTATATATTTATTTTGTTTGGTCTGATTTTTTTATTAAAAAAAAAGGAGTATTTTTTAAATATACTTGGCATTATATGATGTACTTACATATGCTTTGTGACAGAGTATGTATGCATCTAATGAACTGTAACATATTTTTCATTGCTTTGGTTAGGCTTAATGTAGAGTATTGAATACAGGTTTCTTCATGTCCCATCTGCACATGACACACTATGATCTTGTGAGTGAGTCTTGTCCATGTGTGTGAGATTTGTGATGTCAGTCATCTGTTGGTGAAGTGACCTTGTACATGAATTGATTGTTAACTATTTGACCTAAACTCACATATTCCCTTAAATTTAAATTATAAATAAGATTCATCTTATACTTTTTTTCAAAGCTCATTTGACTCGAGCAATTAAACTTGCAGGGTTTCTCAAAACCTGATACTCTATGGTCAACTGACTTGGAATCCGGCCCAAAACTTGTTACAGGTGTGATGTAAAAATTTTAATGAAAAAGACTCTACACATAAGATGTCAACAATATATTTTTTAATTATTATATATGCTTTACTTCAGGGGGAGAAATGAAAAAAAATATGAAAATAAGAGATGCATTGTTCAATAGGTCCTAGTGAGTTTGACTTTCATTAATCAAGGAAAATACTCACTCTGCAGTGATATTTAGTATATACTTTTTCACAAATTTAATGTTTGGAATCTTGCTCATAGTGAATTAGTGGCACTTTTCTCACATGAAATACTTATATCTTTTACTCTCAATTTAAGCTTAATCCGATTATTTTGAAATTTGTTTTTATTGATTATGTCTTATTCTTGAACAATTGTATTTTTAGTTAACATATGTGCCATATTTTAAAAAAATAAAAAGGCTATATTTTGATTTTTTCAAAAATAAGGTACTATTTTTGTCAATAAGTTCTCGCCTGCTTAACGTTGAGCCATCACTCGAGCGTTAAAAGCAGATGCTTTTTCATTTGCCTAGTGCTCGCTTCTTGCTTTGGCGACAGGCCAACTTGTTAAATGCAAACATTTCATTCCATATTTCATTTTTCCACATTTTCTCTTCTTTCTCTCTCGTGATTTTCTCTCCAAATTGTTTAATCCATCTCCAATTCGTGCTTTTCTTCACTCATTGGACATCCTACGTCAACATTTTAGTTGTGTAATTTCAATTAATCATCCAATATCCTCAAATTTCAACAATAAGACGAAAATCCCTAATTTTTGTTTTTTTTTCGTTTTTTGGGGGTTTTCAATTTATTTTTGGTTCTTGCATCAATTCATACATATACAATTCACGTTTAGGTGTTTTTAATGTGTTCCCATGCCTAATTGCATCATTTATATCCAATTTATATTGAATTTGAAGTTTACACTCGCATTAGGGTTATTGAATTTTTTTTTTTTTTGGGATTTTTCTTGACTTTTGATGGAGGATGAGATAAGAGTAGATGTCGGATTGATTGTGTGTTGAATGTGGTTAATTTTTCTTGGTTGGATGCTTGTCATTGCACGCCACATGTTCGATGAAAAAACACATTGACGTCCATTGTTGAATTTTTGCATCATATGTCATGAATATTGTACATTTTCACAATTGCACACATTTTGGTCCTTAAATTGAACTTTTGGTAAAGTTTGCTTTGAATTTAATGTTGACGTAATAGCGCACACGGTTGTCCACCTTTCACACGACGTCAAGGTACCGCATCACCCCTACGTCAAGGCACCATGACATCGTCATCCATGTCTCACGACACTTAGTTAGTAGTCTATGTCCACTTGTCATCTAACGTCGATTCGCATAAGTTTGCATGCCTATGACATATTTGTTTGGATTTTGGTGCATGTGGGCAACCTTTTGTACCGATTAGCGTAGGTTGGCCTATTTTCCTCATTTCACTTGCATTCTTACATATCATTAATTAGTTTTTCATCACGATATATAGTAACTTTAGTTGCATCTATTGATGTGTTTGTATTACACACTTGTTACAGATGCCGCCTAAGAGAGAAATGACTACTATACAGACTTCTAATGCCTCCACTTTATATAATAGGTCTAGATTCATCTTGTCTACTACTCAAGATGTATTTGGTAATCAATTTCCTTGCGCTCTATATTGGTAGAGTGTGAGGTAATTCTTTCTGATCTTTCACCGGATCTAATTACCATCTTCAGTTCCTGTGGATGGGAGCTGCTACTTATTGAGTTATCTCCTCCACCTAGTCTCCTTGTCTAGGAGTTCTATGCATTCACGATAATAGTGGGTTGAGTTTCAAGGTTTTTCTTATGGGTAAGACAATTAAGATCAATCCTGATATCATTTCTATTATTATCCACATTCCCCTAGTTGTCTACCCATTATTCCTATATTTATCAGTTGTGACCCTTTCAGTGGACTCTCTTGTCCGCTCAACACTTTTTAACATCCCTTTAGGAGGAGGTCCGACTGCGATTCGTATTGGATCCCTTCTGATTGACTGACTGACGGATTTTGTTGCATATTGATGCATAAATCTGTGGCTAGTTTCCCATAGCTCTTCCTTACCTATGGATACGATTAGATTTCTTTATGCTCTTTTACATGGCGACTTAATAGATCTTCCTACTTTCATATGCTATTAGATTTTACGTACCATTCGTGTGATTGGTACTAGGATTGGTCTTGCATATGCCTGTCTAATTCATTGGCTAGTGATGGGTTTTGGGGATAACTTTCTTGGTTGGACTACGGGGAGGTTTCTCGGCCTATTGGCCATACAACTATTTCACAGAGTAGATCACATGCTTCTTCTGAACTAATGGATCCGACCATGTCACTGATCCTATTGGTGATCTGCATTCTATTGATCTATCTAAGATTCATGTATTTCGATCTGACATTCGATCCTCGTCTACTTCTGCTCCACCACCTCCACCTGCTGATCATATTCCACCACCTACTTTTGTTTTCATTAATCTTTTAGTAGCACTTATGGGACAGATGACTGTACTGATCGAGCAGCAAGCTCATATGATGACAGATATTACACAGCTGAGAACTACGACTGACCACCACACAGTAGAGTTCGTGCGTGACACTTGAAGGTGCAATCGGCAATCTTCAACGGGGATTTCGTTGGATCAGGCGACATTTAGGATGTTGATGGTGATTCTGATGAAGGGACCGATGGAGATAATGCTGCTGCTGATTAGTTGTTAGATAGCCCTCTGTCAATTGTGACAAAAAGGGTGCATAGGTAGTTGTTAAGTAGAGGTAGTTGTTTTCTGTTATTGTGGATAAGATATTTGAGATGTATAATATATATTTCCTACTTAGCTGAATTAAGTTTTGAAGTTTAGTGATATCGATGTTTGTTTCTGGTATGTTGATTAACATTGATATTGCATTTTAATTTAACTAGCATGATTTTGAGCCTATTGATAACTATCTCAACAACTTTTATTTGTTTTACTATTTCACGTGCTTCTACACAGAGCATTTGAGTTGTTATTTCAGGAAACACATTTAACAAGAAAAGAAACAACAAGCTTCAGTTGAGTCAGTTGATTTTGATTTTTTTTAATTTGTAATATATGTTTTGTCACAGAATGCCAAAAGAGAAGTTTGTTAACTTTTATAGTTTTTGTCAATCTTTAGACAAAAATATAGTTGTAAAAGAGTTTTAAAAATCAATGAGTAAATTGGTAGGTTGTTTAGATGGTTTGGGAGTCCTTGTATTCGGTTATGGAACAAGAAGAAAAAGTTTTCGGGTTTCTGCTAGCCTTCTACCAAGTTGTTAGTTTGTTGCTCGAGAAACAACTTGGCGGCAGGCTAGCAAAAATTCAGCAATTTTTTCTTCTTATTCCATAACCGAGCACAAGGACTTCCAAACCATCTGAACAACCTACCATTTTACTCCTTGACTTTTAAAACTCTTTTACAACTATATTTTTGTCTAAAAATTGTCGAAAACTATAAAACCAAACAATTTTGAAGGAGGGAAGAAGGCCACGGTGGAAAATTTTGGTAAGACATATTACCCTTGGTTTTTTAAAAGAAACATTGCATTTCTCATTAAGTTAACTGAACATTGGACGGTATGTGGATGGAATGACATTTTTCGCAATGAAAGGTAAAAATGAGGGTGAAATTGCCAAAAACTAAAGGTATGAATGTTTTTCATAAAAATATTGAAAAGTATTGACGCTTTGTGCTAATTAGCCAGAAATAAATAATAAATATTGAACAAATTAAAATAAAATTACTCATTAAAATTTAAAAAGTGACAAATTTGATGATTAGAAATTAAAGTGAAATTAGCACTACAACAACATAAATATTGAAAATTAAATTTTATTAAAATACAATATTAGTTGACTTTTCGTGGGATGAATATACTAATTCCAAGAATTAAAATTAAAGGAGTAGTTGTGCTTTATGCTTCTTTTGTGAAAGTTTTTTTTTTTAATAACATATAATTTTTTTATATTGTGTGTTAAATGTTATATTTTTTTTAGTTGTTGTACTAAGTGTAACGCATTTTTAATTTATTAAGAAATGAAATATTTAATTTAGTTAAATATAATTTTAATTATGTAATTTTAGTAGTAATATAATTTATAATAATTTTTGAAATAAATTCATTATTGATAATTAAAAATAAGGAGCTAAATAAAACATTGTCAATTTGATGTAATATCTGGTATAATGAGTTGGAGATGATTTTGCAAGATGATGTGAAAGTTGTATCAATTTGATGCCGTGGTTTGGAGATAGCCTAAGTATTTAGCTGTGGTTTATTAAAGACATTTCCAACCTTTACACCAATTTGATGCAAAAATCAACTCAAATGGTACACTAAAATACCACGTCAATTTGGAGTAACGAATAAATCTACACCAAAGTTGGTGTAATTTTTGAAGTTTTTCATTATTTCTAATTGGTGGTAAAGGTAATTGTGATTGTGTGAAGTCTACAAACGACATTATTCAGCGATTTAGTGCTATTTAGGGATAAAAAGTTTTAATAAGTCAACTCTCTGCTTTTATGGAGTGATAAGACCTTTCAGCTTGGAATAAGTATTATCTCAACTTATTGTGGACCTATGATATATGGAAGCCTAATTGCAAAAATGATCATCCTGCACATAATAAATATATATCATGCGGTCAATTATATGATTACCATGACGGGGTTGAATTTCTATCACGAAATAACATGAATAATCAACATTGCAATGTCTTATTATATCTAAGATGTTGGTTACCTTATGTGTAAGTACAATATCTTTGTTGATACCTTCAAAATATCTTAAAACATTCTCACGTAGCCTACTACTAATTTCTTTTGGGGTAACTTCGATAGTCCAAGTTGAGCTCAGCCAACAACAAACATCAACTTATAGGGATAGTAGTAGCTCTAATTGTGAAGCACTATAGCCAGATATCGGCTCCCGATTGATAGTCATAAAAAATGTTTTATCGAAAATTATGCATGCATGAAAATGCACAACTTTTCCTACATTTGATATAATATGGGACTACCTACATTTACTTGAGTCAAAATTGTTGAAAGAGATTTTTATTTATCAGTTCTGTTCTCTTGCGCGCCACGCAGGAGAACAAAATGAGCTTTGCCTTGCCGCGCATGCAGGAGAACAAAATGAGCTTTGC
>CAIGRK010190033.1:0-10220 GCA_903798315.1 Fraxinus greggii | reverse complement strand
AATTGGATGAAAAAATAATTTTTTTAAAAAAATTATCAAGTCACGTGAATAAATGTAAACAAGAATGTACACCAAATAAGATTTGATAATTTTAAGAGTTGCTCTTTGTACAGCAAAGCACGAAACAGAGCATAATCGATCGATTTTTCTAAGTCGTTTACTTGAGCCTATTATTATTTGAATAATGCCACCCAAGTGATGCTTTAACAATCTGTCACATTGTTTAATAACAAAATATATTTTTTAATTTTTCCAAAGAAAGTAGATATTTAAAAATTCAACCCCCTTTCACTTTTTAGTCACAAGAAAATGCTACAAAATCACAAGAAATTATCCATTTTTTCACATGTAGCCTGCATTTTTTTACTAAAGCTTGAGTACACCGCAAAATTCCAAGAAATGGTTAAACTGAAGGCCTTCCACCCCACACTTGCAAATCAGCTGGAAATGGATAATTTGGAGGCAATAAACATGCACTACCGCCGTTATCGCCACCGTCAGTACCATTCCGGCCACCGGCGGTGACACCCGAAGATTGCGATGCCGTTGGTTGCACCTGAGCAGCAATACCCTCCTCTTCCTCCAACGGCAAGCGTTCAAAAACCGCATTTGCAAATGAAGTAGCCATTAACACTACGGGGCCGGAAGCCATTAGAGGCCCCATCACACCACCACCAACCACTTGCCCCTGCCCGCCGGACAAGAATATCGACAGCCCACCTGCCCTCGGCGGCGCAGGTGGTGGAAGCACCGTCCCGGATAAAAAAAGTATCTCGAATCGTCCGTGCAGTGTGACCACACTGCCGCCAGGAGCGGCGGCGGGTTGACGGAGCGTCACATCTTCGACAGTGCCGCTACCACTTAGAACACAAACTCCCCTTCCCCTCCGCCGTGCATAAACGGATAAATTCTCCACTATATCGTTTCCAGCTGAAACTTCGAGAACATGAGCTCGTAGAGCATTTGGGCTGTCTCGTGTGACAATTATTGGAGGCTTGGACTTGTTCTTGGAACCAGGAGGCCGGCCTCGAGGACGACGGTTGGTGTTGGGCGTGCCACCAGAACTGGTAGTGGCCGCCGTGTCAGATTCTGCTTTGTGGTCCTTTTCCGGTGAGTCTTTGGGAAGCTGAAGTGAACCTGAACCTTTCTCATATCCCGCCATACCCACATCAACTCTCAAAATCCAAAGCAGAAAAGTTTAACAAAGAATTTAATTACACAAGATTGGATAAAATCATCAACACAGGAAGATTCAAGAACAACAAAGCAGTAATCTATAGACAATAACCCCTTATGCTGTGAGACTCACCATGAATGTAGCATCAAATTAAGATCTTCAAACCCAGAAAAAAGAGAGAGAAAAGAAAAAGAACAGATTTTCAAGTCCGATAATCACAGTAGTCTATAGGAAGGAGAAGAATAAACAAAGGAAAAGAAAGAAAAAGGGAATTAGTGGAGTACAGTATTGTATTACATATATGTGTTCGCGTATATCTAAAAGGAGAGAGCACTTGCACATATATTGAGAGAGCAGTGTATATACCTGACTCCTGAGAAGGCAGACAGGCAGAGAAAATTCAGTCAAAGTAGGGAAGCAGTAAATTATTCAAATTATGGCGACAAATTTATCGAGTTACGTACTTGGAAAATTTTACTTTATCATCTTCCAAAGGTAAATTCGCTCTATCTTCTCCATTACTGTGGAGAATGTGAAGGCCAATGGAAGGATGCCACTCAACTTTCACTTAAATTTCATTTTAGTCACATTAATTTCATATCTTTCAATTTAGTCACATCGATGACGAATATTAAGAGGTTGTGTCATGCATGTGATTAACGAGTCGATGAAATAGTGGAAGATGGCCCCGTTGACCCTGACCATCTTGCCCCAATGGACTTTGATCGGTTTAAAAAAAAAAACGAAAAAGGTGAAAATTGAAATATGCTACAGAAGGACTAAAATACCATCAAAGTGAACTAGAGACCGGCCATTTTCTTTTAGCTGAAATTAGATTTTAGCATTTTTTTTTTTTTNCGATGAAATAGTGGAAGATGGCCCCGTTGACCCTGACCATCTTGCCCCAATGGACTTTGATCGGTTTAAAAAAAAAAACGAAAAAGGTGAAAATTGAAATATGCTACAGAAGGACTAAAATACCATCAAAGTGAACTAGAGACCGGCCATTTTCTTTTAGCTGAAATTAGATTTTAGCATTTTTTTTTTTTTTGATTTCTTGTTTTTTCGTCAATTTAATTATTGGTTAATTTATTTTTTATTTAATTTTCCCTTTTTAGTTTAAATCTCTTTAATTTATTTTTGATGTTTTATTCTTTTTTTTCCTAATTGAAAATATATAATTGTTAATAATTCATCTTTTCAAAAAACGGTGTAATTTCATTTTTAAATTTAAATTAATTTTATCTATTTATTTTAAATTTCTTTTTTCCTGAATGTCTTTTGAATTTAGTTTTTTTCTTGGAGTTTTAACTTTGTTGTTTTTCTATACTTTCACTTTTTAATTTATTTTTATCAGTTTATTTTAATTTCATTTCAATGTTTTATAATTGTAATTACTGTTTAATTATTGTCTTTGCAATTTCAAAAATCATAAAAATTTTCCTTTTTTAAAATTAATTATTTTTTTGTTTTTTTACTTTCATTTCCTTTATTCCATTATCTGTTAATTCTGGCATATAGTAGTTACAATTCGATTAATTTAATTTTCTAATATTATTCTTTATTCTATTATCTCTTGCACAAGGTTCTAATATTTGAAATTTTGTAGGATGGAGTATCATCTTGACGCTACAATAAGATAAATTCCCGGCAAAGTTACGTCGAACTGTGGGTTTGCCAGCTTTATGATCGCATTGGAGTTGCTCGATGATGAGCACGCAAATATGTTATGCCATTCCTGTCCATGGCCTCTGTATCTATTGAGAGACATACAGTTTTCTAGGCGGCTCCTTAATGCATTACTATATCGATTGTTTAAGTCAGTTGATGACGATGCACTCTACTTCGATCTAGGGGCAAGGTAGCTAGATTCTCTTTATTTGAGTTTGATCTCATCACTGGATTGAAATGTACAGGCGAAGAAGCAGCGAGTGCCCGTATTATAAGAAACAAGAAGCTCCTGAACGAATATTTTCAGGGCATGCGACCAAATGTTGGACAAATAGAAGCTCGTCTTGGTGCTTATCATTGAGAGCGAACTAAAACGTCATAAAAAAGTCATCGATTGACATTTTTTATTTGAAAGTTCTTGATGATATTGATGTTCAACAATTATCCATGAGGGCGAAGATGTTATGAGGATACTCTACTCGTCCTCAGGAGGGGGCATTCAATACCCAAGGAGGATAAGACCAAGCGTAAGTGCGTGCATATAGGCTCTTATCATTGCAAGTAAATGTTTAATATAATGAACGTTAGTTTTTTATATTAAATTTATATATTAATTTAAGTGTTGTAGATATGAGTATAAGAGACCGTCCGCACCTTGGTTGGCAGGAAGTGAGAGATGTCCTCGGATGCATCATTGACAAGCACATGATAAGTCAAGTGCTAAACAGTTATCAGCCCTCCTCGACGAGCCTGAGATGAGTACTACACCTTTGTGATTTATATTGTATGTCATTTCAAAATCTCAATACATGATCATTAACTCATTGAAATGACAATATGCCAGCTTGAAATCCTCATTGAATTGATATCGTTGATGGAGGAAGAGGTTCAGAGTTATGTGAGTGAACTATCTATTCTGCCTGCACAAGACGATCGAATACTTGAGTTTGACCTAGATTGAGATATGATATGTTAATTGAATATAATTTGTTGATTACCATTTGTGTGGTAATATTTTAATTAAGTTATTAATTTGTAATATTCTTATTGTGTAGGAGTGTCGTCTAGTAGATTGACCATTGCCTATGCCGAAGAGATCACTTCCATTGATGAGATTACTTACACCGAGGAGATCACCTCTACCGATGAGACCACCTTCGTCGAGGAGATCACCGCGACTCATGAGATCACCTACACCTCGTCATAGTACTTCAACAATGATTTGTTTATACATTTGACCGCAGTTATCAGGGAGGATGTATGAGCGCTACAAGATGCGATCGAGAATTGCGACGAGAGATGAGAGGTAAAGTAGCAGAGTTACAATTTTGTATCAGAATGCTATGAACCGATTTAGGAGACCTTCATAGTGAGGCATAGTGTTACGAGGTAACGTATCAAGCCGGTGAGGGGGTGACGGAAGGACAGTCAGTACCAGTGCCAGAGGGATGGTGGTTCTCGGGACGAATGGGGTGGTGAAGGTACTGGAGAAGATGGTCACGTAGGGTATGATGATTCATCTAGCTATCAGATGTTGCATTCGAGTCATTTTTTGCATATGTAGAGGGGGAGGTCCTAGTAATGGAGGGGGTGGCCCCGACGTGATGGAGTTCGTGATTGCCGCAGTGGCGGATGATATGATAGAGATGGGTGGAGGATATGACTGAAAGTGTATCGGAGGGAGTACGATGCGGAGAGGACGCTTGACACGATAGAAGATGTCATTTTTGTGTTGGAGGGGACGTTAAAGGTAACGACGGGTAAGAAACATGCTGTTGACATGCCATAACTGGTGGTTGACAAGACACCGAGGTTGCCGTCATAGTGCATCATCTCCCTTCATGGTTGAGGTGAAGAGGATGACGTTCGTGGATGGGAAGTTCTCCAATCTCTTTCGCGAGGTTGACCCCGTTAGGCAACAAAAGTTCGATGAATGGTTCAAATCTCTTAAGCCCGAGTAAGTTTTATGATTTTGCTAAAGTACACTAACTCACCTATACTTTTTGTAACATTTTTTTTTTTGTTATTTCAAAGATAGCTACACGAACATGGAGAAGACAATACCGAATGCAAGAAAGTGGTTTGTAGATGTAACGACGAAGTCAAATTGGCTCGCCGACTATGTAATTGTATTTTTGTTGTTATTTACTATGTTTACATAATTGGTTGTTGATTAATTAAATGTCTCTCTATTTTTTTATTAGTGTTTCCTACTCTATCATATCGATATGACTATGGAATTATTGTGCTATCGGGCTCGAAAATATCCAATATCATTTGATATTCTTCTAGGGGAATGAGTATGGTGTTAAAGTACATGTCCAACTAGGTCATAGGGCTAGAGCCGTGTGGTGTAAAGTCATGGACGTGTTGTACACATATGTACATTCCATTTATCACGAACCCACACTGCTCTGCAATTGAGATGGTATTTGCTAATTCTAGTATATGTGTATGCGACTTTGATCATAGCTATTTGACACAAGGTCATCTAGAGCAAATACTGGAATCGATGGTTGTGAGCTGTTCCTACAATGGCTAGAGAGGTGATGATTCGAGTGCATGATAGACTAGCCATTGTGTGGGATAAGATGACGGCGAGACAAGCAGTATTGTAAGTATTTATAATTTTTTTAATTTGAAAATTTGATTTTTGGTTATATGTTATCGAACTAACATATTATTATTTACATGCAGTGGTGATTGTGTCATATTCGCAATCAAATATATATAATTTTTGAGTATCGGACGCAAGGTTGATACAATCAACCAATTTTAGATAGACAGTTTGAGGTTGACGTTAGCATGCGATTTGTATGAATACAATTGTGATCTCTAGGACATTGTATACTATTTTATTAAGAAATGTAATATTGTTTGTTTAGTGCAACTCATATTTTAATGCAATGGTTTGTAGATGTAATTCTGAATATATTTAACTGTATAAGCAATTACAAGTTTAAAAATCGAAAGAAAAATTATTCGAATGTGAAATGGTGAGAAACAAAGTACGAGGACCTAATTGTAAGCAATTGCAATTTGAAAAATCGAACGAAAAATTATTCGAATGTGAAAATGGTGCGAAGAAAGGCCTAGTCAGTCGAACTGACATTAACAACCGGCCAACCAACTTGTCCTGCTCTAAACAAGTCATCCGGCCGACTTTCTGGGTTAATTTTGGTCTTTGACCACCGTATTATGTTCTCAAATTGCATCCAATTGATCCTATTGATCTTTCGTGCAATTTCTAATCTTCCAGTTTGCATTCAATTGAACCTACATCTTCATTTTAAATTTGGAATGAACTATTACAAAGTTGCAACTAAGTAACGGAATATTTAATTGAATATTTAACAACAACAATAATTACGCAACAAAAAATTATAATAAATACTATAGAGATTACATATCCATTGAATTGCTATATAGGAGAATCTAACTTGTATAAATCAGTGAGTATGCCATGTTTGTGCAGCACCTGCCGTACCTATGATGTTGGAAAAATTCTCCGGTAGATGGTATTCTAGATGTAAGTCTACGTCTAAGACTCTATGATCTGAATTCGGGTGACAACCAATTTAATAGTGGGAGAATGTGGTTGGGAATTTCTCACTCGACTTCATTTGGTAGATGAAATATAGTTTTGGCATATGCCGCTCTCAAATAATTAGCCATGTAATAATAATTGCATATGGTGTGGTGGAAATCCTCTAAACATAGTCATCATAACTGCATGTGCACATTGAAAACTGAAACTTTCTACACGAGCACATGTTATCATTCAAGTCTTCGAAGTATAAAATATTACATCCACATCTCATGGAGAAGTAAAACTAATCTAGTGGTTCTACACATACCTTTCTCCCCCACTTCTAAAGTCTTGAAAAGTTTATCTTCCTGAGCCGGGGTTAGCACATTTGTGGAAATCTGTGATTCCTCACGTTGGTCATGAAACCACTGTTGCAGCTTATTACAAATGCGCTCAATCATTGCGAGAATTGTTAACTTTCGATCCTTTTTGAATAATGCATTGAGTGACTGCATTATTCAACGTCATCACGATTTATCAACGTCCTGAAAAATATGACTGTACCTAATGTTCGATCCCCATCTCTGATAGATAATCCTATGCGTCTGTGATTTATTTTCTACCGTAAACTTATCATACTCTTCAAAATTGTAAACTCTACACCTCTCCTAAACAATGCAGCGATGCCACTGCCCTGATACTTAGTGAAGGACCAACATATTGCTAGATCATTCTCGCCATTGATTATGCCAAATGTAAGAATGTAAATTTGAATATTGACATCTAAAATATAGCAATAATCAACTTGCCTTCATGTCTAGCTTTAAGAGTTGTATCATTGACTAGAATTAGGGGTCACATCCATTTCAAAATCTCCGATTACATTGTCTAAGACAATAACGAAATACTTGAAGCGATTATCACCCTCCATCTCTATAAAAAATATCGAGCCACTAGTAATACCTGGCCAATTTAGCATAATTATCATGTGCCGAACCCATTAAATCCTCCGGCGCGCATTCTTTGGCCTTCAGGCCTCTGGTAACTCATGACCACCCCGTATTCTCGACAAACGTAGCTAATGATGTCTGAAAGTTTGTAGATCATCTGTGGATCCTGAGAGTTGTGCATTATCTATCGACCAATAAACTATGCTTGTGTTTGCCTGTGATCATTTCTATGAATGCAACTTCGCAAGTATATTTCTGTATATATTTGTGAACTACAAAGAACTCATACATGTTCATCTTTGACAATCTCAAACGCCAACGACAACTTTTGACAACGCAGATAATTGTATACGTCTATTTGTTTGATTTCTTCACTTTAAATTCAAATTTTTGTTTCAATGCCATCTAGTGCGCAACATTCTACAAATCCTTCTTTGTTTCAAACAGTTGCTCGACGTGAGAATTTTCATCATCGGGAACCTATAGGAACAATTAGAGGACCGTGCACTCGTTCCAACTTGTGAGCTCCCTCCAAATTCAAATCTCCAAAGGGTTAAAGCAATCAAATAATTATTTCTAAATTTATTTTCATTCTCGTTATCTTGAACAATCCAGAAAATTCTGTGCATAACAATGAAATCATGGTGATGAACAACTATCTCTGGAATAACCACATCATCCTCACGAGCTTTCTTCATCGTGTCCTAAAAACCATTCACATTACGAACCACTCCATTAGAATCTTCATGTTACTTTTTGGGACATTCTTTCTCACTAAAGTAACGCAAATAGGAGTCGTGTGATTTTGGTTTAATTCAATGAGAACCTTCATTTCAGCTATATATGTAACATTTATGGTGTAATTGAAATGGATGTATGATCGTTGAATAGAAATCTCAATTCAATGTTGCACTGAGAGAGATCGACGCTGAGCTTGTTTTGTAAATCATGGTATATTTCTGCATATGATGTACTCGATGTTATCACAACCTCAATAGCACCATGTTTTTCACTCATCCATTTCCATACCAGCCAATCGTTTCCATTCATTTCAAATTCACCACGTCTTTCACTGGTCCATTTTCATACACATCGATCATTATCATTCATTTCAAATTTACCAAAGTGACAAGTCGATACTGGAGCTGATATCATATTTGCATTACGAAATAGAATTTTTTTTAAAAATTGATAATAAGGATGAAAAAATAAAATCGATTGGTTGGCTGTTGAAAGTTGGGTTGGAATCCGAAATAATATACATGTAGATGAATTTTTTTTCTTACTTTTACTTAAATTTTTTTAGATCTGTTTAAAAAATGTAAAAATTTAGTTGCTTATATCGAAATAAAATTTAACGATTAAAGCAAAATACTATTTTAACGAAAACGAAATTAGCTATGCGTAAATATATTTAACGATTCGAGGTGACAGCTATAAACAATATTTTTTTACTTGCATTTGACAATTTACAATATTTTAAAGTTGAAACAGATAAAAATGAAAGAATTTTTATCCGTGTTGGAGTAAACAGATAAAGAAAGTGATTTCATTTTGAAATTTTAAATGGGAAGTATTTGATTTTTACTTTGTAACTTAAATGATATTATTGTCTTTTAAACAAAACTATATTTTTGTATAACATACTTAAGGGTATATTTGTCTTTTGATCATTAAATGGCTATTGTGATGAATGGCAAAGAAAATTGGCTCACCTGGAAAATGATTATGTTGACTTGGCCAATTTAGCCCCGTTTGAAACCCACTCTCATCTATTTTTTCCCAATCAATTTCCAAAATTCATGGGACCCAGGCACCTTACCCATCAAATTCCATTTGGCAATTTTTCCTTCCCACAGGTCAGATTTGACCTTCATCATCCACCATTATTTTACTTTCTAATATTGCCCTTCAAATTTCAAGTGTTAGGTGGAATTGTTTTCATATTGGTGTTAGATGGACGGCACATGCACATAAACGGATATTAGTGCTACCAGGAATTATTTTGAATAGCCATGAAATTATCAATTCAACTAAGAAATTTGTGGATTGAAAATTTAAAGGAATTCTTGGAAAATTATAAATGATTTCTCGAACATCTGCATGTATAACGATTAACACGAATATATTGAGCGTACGTTTCAAATTTGGGCGTGTTCTATGACTATTAACGTAATGTTTGTCCCATGTAATCGCGTGGTTACTGCCACGGCATGTCTTCTTCAACTATTGCATCTAGCTCGGTGGCAATTTCGTCTTCTTCATCAAGTAGATCTTTCTCGACTTCGTCGTCATCTGCTTTTTCGCTCTATGAAAACCCTCATCAGCCGACCGTTTCTCCTCAGGAAGTTATGTATACCCATTGTGGCCACGACCACAACTGTTTGTACTCTCATATTGTTAGCATACATTCGATCAATGATCTTCCATCTTTGTTTCCAAACACTGAACGTACACTCAATAACACACACCGAACACATGAGGAATGATGGAAATTGAACTGCTTTCGTACATTTCGAAATCAGTGGTGATGTCATTTCCTTGCGTTGCCGAATTCTCGAAAATGATATATGATATCAGAGCCCTTATATTGAGCCATATACCCAGGTTTATTTGCGAACCCAGAGTCAACTAGGTAATATTTCCTGTTTGCAAGTTATGAAAATTGATTGCTGAATCATGTACAGTTAGAGTTGTCAATGGATTAGATTTTGATCCGAATCCGATGAAATTAATGGGAGATAGATTTAGGGCTCAGTCCAATAACTTGATCAAGATCCGAATTCGATAATCCGTTAACTAAATGGATCAAATACGGATACAGGTTAATCCGATCTGATCTGATTTGTTATAAATAATTGAGTTGATAAAAATATTTTTATGGCATATTATT
>CAIGRK010190030.1:0-13126 GCA_903798315.1 Fraxinus greggii | reverse complement strand
TTGGGTCGTTAAAGACAAACTGTTCAGTACATTTAGCATATTAGAATGAAGATTTTAGATAGATGCACGATCACACTAGAATAGATAAAATGAGAAATGATGATATAAATTGATAAATAGATTGAAGGTGAACCTAAATTAAGAACAACTTAGATGGTTTGGCACTCATTGCATCGACTTCGATAAAATCTCATTCTCAATAGTGATTTGATCTTAGTAGAATATATTATAAAAAGGAGAGGTAGATTAAATGAACATGCTTTAATGTAGTTTTACAAGATATCATTTCGTTAGAAATCTAAGTAGAGTTAGCAATAGTCAGAAGTAATCACTGAATATGATTCATGTAGTCAACTTCAAGTTTTGGATTAGGTTGTTATTAATATGCACCTCTTGCATTCTGCCGCTGTTGTCGACTAGCCAATGGTTGATTTAGATGTGTTGCCAGAAAAGGGAAAGCAATCATCAGTGACAAGTTCGACACAATTATATTGCTTCACTTTTAAGAAATATGATTATCCACCATCAATCACTTATATGAGTTGGCTTTGATTACTTGGTGTTGCACAACTGGGAGGGTGGATAGCTTGCTTTGGATGTAAAAACAAGTATATTTTCCTTTTTGTGAAGGTCAGAGGGGAAATCTCGGTTCTTTTTGGGCTATCTCGCGTGAAAGGTGTGATGGTTTCATGATCTTGGAGGAGGTGAAAATTATTTAATAAATGAAAAATGTTATTTAAGCATGAAATGTTTATTTATTTTGCTCTATTTGCAGGAAGGACAGAAGCAGTTCATTAATGGCTTAAGAGTTTTCATGGGGAAGTGAAATTGTGTCATCACGTTTTGTGTCTTTTTTCAAATCAATTTCATGCTTGAAAACTTGGCATTTGTTCTGAAGTTGAATAAGTATCCTTGTTATTATTTTCTTATAGAAGATACCATTGATAAATTGGCTTTCTAAGCACTTTTGGAAATTGTGTTCAAACTTAACGGGAGTTCACTCTATCTCGTACAAGATGATAAACTGATTTTAACATTATTAATGCATGTTTAATTTCGTGTGAGGTGTGTGTATGAATAACCTCTCGAGCTTTTAAATGAACTGTTCACTCTGTTGTCAGCATAGTTTGAAAATCGAACATTTCTACTTCAAATATGCTGTAGCTCAACGAGTGAACTAAAGGGTGAGTCATACCAATTGCACTTGAAATTTGAGCACTACACTAAGAAGGAAAAACGTCGACACTAGGATCAAAACATCTATTGAAATCACATTGATAAGTAAGACTAAAGTTCCACCATTAAAGGATCATGAAACTTCATTAAGGTTCTGCTTGACATAGCTTTTGAAACTTAGAAGTAACTTTTGGGCTCGTTTGATTAGTTTTATAAAAATGTTTCTTATAGTTTGAAGAGTTTTTAAAGAAAGATTGTTTAATGTAGCTTCTTCTAAGGACTTAAGTTCCACCATTAAAGGAACAAGAAACTCCATTAAGGATCCGTTTGACATAGCTTTTGAAACTTAGAATTAACTTTTGGGCTCATTTGACTAATTTTATAAAATTGTTTCTTATACTTAGAAGAGCTTTTAAAGAAAGCTGGTTTAATGTGATTTTTTCTAAAAGTATTTTTGAAATATGAAATTCTTTTAAAAGTTAGATTTCAAATAAAATTAATGTAGCATTTTCTAAAAGCTTCTATAGAAAGTAAAAGTCATGCTAAACGACTTTAAGTTGATTATCAAAATTTGATAGTGCCGGATGCATTGCATGGACGCTCTCACCTAATTTGAAAGATAGTATACGAAATTGCTGAATATGGTGTAAGTTTGACACACAGTATTGGTAAAGCCAATAAAACGCTTCCCATCCACATTTTTACAAAGAACACAAATCAAAAGCCTCATCACACACTAATTCATACGAAGGCACACTACACAATAAACATGATTTCCTTCCATTCTATTCCGTCTGATTCACTTTCACTTCACTTGAGCTACTAGCATCTTCCTTCTTATCTGCAGCAACCTCTACCTGCTTATACGCTTTGGCCATTTCTTCAACAGGAGAACTAATGGTAGATAGCCAAATACACTATAACCTTTTTCCGTCATGTCCTTAACCAATTTGTTGTACTCCTCGGACCAGTATGAAACTGTCGGAATAGCCATGGTTTCTTCGAGCTTCGATTTTTGATACTCTGTTGGCGTTTGCAGGTGGAAAATGAAAGGGTTTTTACGGTTTACGGGGTAAGGACTAAGGAATAATATACTATTGAAGGATTCCACATGTCGGATTGTGAGAGGGTCTTAGTTGACCGCGAATCCAAGAGACATTTAGGGACACTGAATCATTCGAGGGAACAGTAGAGCTTTCTGAAAGAAGCTTCAAGTAAAAAGTATTTTTTACAATCATTTCAAAACTAAATAACTTTTTAGATAGCTTAAATTTAGCCAAACATGATTTGAGTCGCAAGTGTTAAGATTGGGAATATTTATCACTTAAATATATTCTTAAATCGAGAAATGCTATATCTTCCATCATCATATAAAATGTTAATCCAAGTTGTAAACCTGGATGTACCGGTAACATTTCGCTCTTACATTTGTTCTATTCTTTTAATGTTACTGCAGTTACGGCATTTGTGAAAATTTTAATTAATTTCTCCCTTTTAAATAATCTTTCAAATTTTATACGGTTTCTAAGAGTTATTTTTTAGACAATAATAAAAGCAATGCAAAATGCAAATCGAATGGATGTTTACATAATCAAACAAATTCAATTTGAGCTTGATACGATCCATTCACGCATACTAACAAAGGCACTTAAAAAGAATAGTAATAAAAATTGTCTAAGAATAGTACTAATTGGTGTTGCAAACACAACCCAAAGAATACGTTTGGTATAAATTTGCATAAAAGTGTGGGAGAACCCAAATAAACCAAAGTTAGACTACCTAATTAAATATTGTTCAAATGATGATAAGGATCATTTTCCATCTTTCTTCTGGACTATAAGATGGAATTCAGATAAGCCGAGAAAAATTCACAACACGCACATCAGAATAACCACAATATATCCTAATAGTGCCATAATAAACTCCTGCATATATATTCTCAATCCACAATGCCAATTGGCCATATATATCAGTCAAGTTTACATGTCTCGTACGATTATATGGTCATCTACATACATTTGAAATGTTATCCAACGACTATAATATCAGTTTAAGTACTGTTAGGGGAAACCATTCGAGGATGAAATTGCTAAAATATGAAAATTGAGAACCAAGCAATGGTGAATTTTCAGACAGCTTGAGATTTCTGGCGCTTTGTGTACTGGAGGATGGGCTCTTTGACCTGAAAATTCGAAAACATTAGATCCACAATATCTATGCTTCTCATATACAAGGTCACGCTACATTTTAACTGGGACGGAGATTTTGGAGCATACCAGGCTTGCCTTTCTAGCACGTTTGTCTTGAGCGGACCTGCTGCACATAACTGTGTCCATCTCCTCACAGACATTAGCGTGTCCATTAGCTCTGCCATCTTCAATTCCAGGTATAAAGCTTTCTCTCGACGCTACTGGCTGCACATCATAATACAACTTTAAAATACAGAATTTATGGAGAAAATTTTGACTATGATCTGATCAAAGTCACTGGGCTTACCTCGGCTCTGCTTGTAGGAGTGTTTCCGAGCACTTTTTTCCTCGAGACAGTCTGCTCACTTCTCATAGATTCATTCTGGAGTCCATCAGATCTGCCTCGTGTGCGGGTGAGATCTGATCCAATTGAGTGAAGGACACCGCAGGTGGATAAGTCCTTATGGTTGCTCCCTGTTTAGTAACAAAGAGCTTGAGTTTCAAATATAACAATGGAATTACAAGATTGACTGTGGTTTGATGCTCGAAAAAGGAGATAATCAGATTTTGCACCAGTAGTGTTAAGTGGTGGATTGTTGAGCTTGTTAACTGATTCGTTTGCGTCCAGACCCTGATTAGTTTCAACACGAGAATCTATTAAAAGATATCTTGATTCTGTAAGTAGTCAATGGAATCAAATTTGAATCATAATGATTGTACCATGTCTTCTGTGTCCATGATGGCCTTCTTGACTTCGATCAGCTTTTTCTTAGTAAGATCGGAATGGATCACACGCTTGCCTGTAACAAACACAAATTGTAAATTGCAATTTCTTCTTCAATTATTAAATCCTCGTCACTTATATTTACATTACCTAGTCTGCGGTTGCCCTTGGCCTCAACAAAGCCATCTCTGGTCATTTTATCAATTAGCTTGCGCACGATAGTCAGGTTTGCTTCACCCTCAAGCTTGCTCTGAAGTTTTGCCACCGATATGTAGTTCATTGGAAGAGCGTGATATAAAGCCTGAGTTCAAGAGCCACATGAAGAAATTCTGAAGAATCTGAAATTCTTTAATTATAAGATCCCACCGAACAGGTATTCGGTATCAATAACTCAACCATTGACAAGGGAAGACACACAGTCTGAAAAGATACAAGCAAACAGCATACTGAATTCCAGTGAAATTCTAAATCGAGGAAAAGATTTACCTTCATGTACATGTGATCTATACCCATAACCCCAGCTTTGCCATCACTGGCCATTGTCTGACCTTCCAATTCTTCTTTCACAGCATCAAACTCATAGTCGAATTTCTGAGATTTAAAATTTGTCGAGTAAGAAAAGATCATAACAAAAATACTAACAAAAAGCAGGAAAAATCTCAGCAAACCTTTTGCTTGTTAATGTCATAACTTTCTGCACCAGCTTTAGTAATAACACCTTCTTCAAACAGCTTGTCCATAATTTCTGTACCAGTAGAAACAATTCCAAATTGTTCACAATTGCTCAAAAGTACAGTATTAGGATCCTGTTTGATCAGTTTTAACCCGAAAATGTCCAATTACCTTCAATCATAACCTGCATCCATTGAACTACAACATTAATCATAACATAAATGCAGAAAAGATTCAATTGAACTTTGTATGGAAGCAATTCATACTAGCAAGGGACAATTGCATAACAAGTCTTTACCACTGAGATGTCAGGGAAATTAGAGAGCACATCAGTGAGCTTGACAGTATCAAGGTGATATGATCTGATCCAATCCTTTACACGCCCCAACTGTTGCACATCTTCTTCAGGGTCCTGAGTATCATCTGCAATTAAAAAGCAATGTACATCAGATTTTTCTCTAAGCTCATCAGTAGAGAACTCCTTTGAATGGTTGGTGAGCTAGACTGATACCTTCATCAACTGCGGTGTTATCTTCATGAATCTGTTTCTTGTCTATGAAAAGAAAAATGACAGGATCATTGTAACTTGAGAAAGGTAGTGGAAACAAATTTATAGAAGGAGATAAGATGAAAGGAGACAAGATAAGGCAACTTGAATTACCAATTTTAGCCACTATGTATTGATCATTATCTGAATTGCTCATCTGAAAAATGAAGTTAATTTTCAAAAGATTTTATTATGTTCAATTAAGTTTGATCCTATAAAAAATTCAAGAATTTGAGTATTTAAAAGTATGCAAAGTGAATAAGACCATACTTAGAAGTACACATTACCTCACTATCAGATTCACTATTTTCATCTCTTTTGGGAGAATCAGCCCCCAAACTTACATCATCTTGATAGTCATCATTCTCATCCTCACAAGGATCGAGCACACTCTTAACCTGCACAGAATATAAATAAAAAAGTTGATCACAATTGACCAAAGACATAAGAATCTTGCAGTTCCTGTTAATTACTCCCTTACCTTAAGAGCCAATACAAAGTGCTTGCTGTTGACATTGCCAACCTCCATTTTCAAGGGACTTCTAGTCCATGGATTATGAGCTTCCTCTTCTATACAGCCTCTGAAGAAGGGAGGCTCATAATCCAAGGGCTGCAATATTGGGAAGCACGTTGGCAAAATGTTATTCACTGATTTTTGAGGATAAGATTACATAATGCAGAATTTGACTAACTGAAAGTGTTACAACCCCAACTCCAAAAAGTTAATTTGTACAATTATAAAGGATACTCAATGCTCCGCATTTATTCACATTCTAAAGTCTCAAAACCGAAAACTAAAATCTACATTGCATATATCATGACACTAGTACTTACAAAAATCACAACAATCCTTGACAGGAGAGAACAAATGTCGACTAAACAAAGCCAAACATTTTCTATTACAGTAGATTAAAATTTATACAGATTCTATTGGGATGGATTTTAAAGGATTTGGTTGGTACTTTCAAAGGACACAAAACTGAAGAAGTTAAAACTAAAAGAGGTAATCCTCTAATATTTAATTATTTGAACTGCTTTATATCATGAGAATCAGATTTTTTATTTATTTATTTTGAACACATGAAAATCAGATTTTTAAGTATTGCATTACTTTCCAATTGAGATATCTTAGCAATTAACAATTCAAGCGTAAATGAAAACAAAGTGGACTGACTTAACTAAAGGCCATACCGTGACATCATCATAGTATAGTAGCTTCATCAGTATAGTACGCTGGACAGATTAGAACTCATTGAGTTAGCATCGTCAACAAACCATAAGTAGCAAAAGCAAGATTCTCTATTTCAGGAAGTGTTACCTCCTCTGGCATCTTATCCAAAGTTCTCATGAGCTGAATCAATGTGCGGACCATTTTACAAGCAGAACTCCTGAAAGCAACACTTGGACCAAAACTCAGTATTTGGTTTCATTTGAAAATCCTTAGATGAAATTATATGAATCTATCTACCTCATTTGACTGGGAGTTATTTCTGTGTTGGAGTTACAGTTGAATGACACTTCCTTCTTTGTACCCTTGCGATTGATGTTCATCGATACCTCTTGACTATCAGAATTCGAGTAACTGAAGGAAACTGCAATTGAAGTACAATATAGTAACTTCTTACCTTTTACTTTGTAGAATGGAGACCCAAAGGCCTATGCTACAACATTACATGCAAATTGACTATAATATTCAACTGAAATTTCGTACAACTATCCAGCAACTTTTCTATGTTGATGGCACAACAAACTTTGTCTAGCTATCAATTATCATGTAGTCAGATATGTTTTGTTTTTGGGGAATTAATGATTTTCAAACAATTTATTCCACGTAATTTCAAAATATTGGTTATGGCCCTTGGGTGGCAGAAACACTAGCATAATGCCACACTCTATTATGATATTTACACTTACATGCATACTCCTCTATCATTGGCCCATCCACTGTTTCACATATACAGAACAGGAGTGTTCTCAAATACTTTTTCTGTAGAGCATCATATACACCTAATAACAGAGAAAAACAGGCAAAAGTCAGAGGGAGAGGAAAGAAAATTCTGACATAGAATTTCATCTTGTTATTAAATTGATAGCATGCCTTTCTCCATCCAGTCAATTAATCTACGCGACTCAGAATCCATAGGCATAAGCTTCTTAATCTTCATCTCTGTTTATGAGAAGATCAATAAATCCAATTCAACAGCTGATATAAGTCCAAAAAAATCAAAAACATTGACATAGTGGAAACTGACCCAAGGCTGGAACAGATTTATCATTAAAATACTTCTCAGGGAATAAGCCTCTGATGTAACTAATGTTAAATATAGCAATGCGTAGCAGATTCCTCGTCTGTATAAATTTAATCAATTTGAGAGCATTAGTTTGATAAGGTGTAAGAAATATTTAAAAAAATAACTTAGAAATTTGTACTAATGTTAGCATAGTATACTTCCTGTAAAGGATTCAGGTAAAAGATTGAAGTGACAATCATTTTGAAGTTGCAAAAATTTGAAACAGACGAGTTTAAATTCAGGAACATCTACTGAATAACGCTAAGCTTCAGCTCTGATTTCATCAGTCGTTCGTGGGAATCTGGTTCTGTCACAAGTATACTGGGCAAATCATGCAGTTATCCGCAGGAATTTAGGTTGATGTTTGTTACACCAAAATTTTATCATCTAGCATCAATATAAAACCACCATAGACATTCAAATGTAGATGAAAATGCTCTATTTTCCACATGAAACAGATTTTTAGATCATATTCAACTCTGTAATAAGTTGGAATTGAGAAAGCAAAAAAAAAAAAACTCAAATAACCAGATTTCAGATTATGTACAAGGAAGAATAGATCGATTTGATAAATCTAGAATCTAACGGAAGTTGAGAAATAGTAAATCTCACACATGAAAAATCAGTTGATTCAGTCAAATTCTAACATCACCACAACACATTGAACACAATGAATGGATTAATATCAAAATATAATGACGCCGAGTGAAAATTCAACCGTTACTGAGTGCGACTATACTAATCAATAAGCTACAAACCGAAAATGAATATTCGTGTATATTTTGTAATAACCATGGGTAATAAAAAATTATTGTGGTTAGTTGAAATTAGCTGAAAACCAAAATTTCAACCGATACCGATTCATTGAAATCGTGTCAGTAATTTTATTTGGAAACACAAACACAAAGAGCGAAGTGAACTAAACAAATTAACGATCACATCGAAGCTACAGTAACAATGATTTATACGAAGATAGTTCTACTGATTTACCAGTAAAAGCGAGTCCTGCTCTGTTATCTCGGATTCCTTTACCTTTTGTGCTAGCATCTGTAGGAATTAGATAATAAATTCAGCGAAAATCGTTAAAAGCTGCGAGAAAATGGTAACGTTAAATTTTCAAATCTTCTCAGCTCACCTTTTTGAATTTGAGAGAGAACTGGAACTCTGAAGAGAAGAGAGGTGAATGAATAATTTGGAGATGAGATTGTTATGAATTTAAAATGGAAAGAGGTAAAATGATCTGGCGGGAGCCGTGAGGATTCTCGGGTTGGTATATATAGGCGGATTTAACCATGGTTCAAAGTTACTAGGGCCTAGAGTAGACGGTTAGTACCAGTCACTTTCACTGAAATCCCAATCGGTCATTTTTACATGTTTCAGCCTCATTTTTATTTAAAATTCATTTTTAACTACACATTTTCAATAAAACAATATAACATGTAAATAAAAAAAAATTCTTAATTTTTAAACACACATTCTCCAAAAATTATTATTCAAAAATTCATTTCTTCTCTCAAAATAGGGCTTAATTAGTCATGTGTAGAATAAATCAAATAAAAATATCAAATTAAATGCAACAATTAGTTTTAATCATGCATTTCATGAAGTTCACAACTTTTTAACCATCAATTTCATCAACTTTTAAAATCTAATAAAGATATGATTTTGATCTACACCAAACATGAACTTAGTCAGTCAACTTTGCAAATAAACTTAGCATCTTAATCCTCCGTTATAAATATGATATTTTATCATGTCGTGGCTACATCATCTTGAAATTGGTGATGAGTAGAGATTTGAGTATATTTTTTCACATGAAATATTTTCTTTTTTTAAATAAGATTTATTTTCTAATTTTACGGACATGACATGATTACTTGATATTTATTCGAAAACATAAGACACATTAGATTGATATCAATTTTAACATTCACATACGATTCTAGCATTGAGTTTAGTAACGAATGCTGAAAGAGTGATTAAATTGAAAGTAAATTGAAGTTTGGTGATTCAATTGAGACAAATTAAAGTAATATGACCTAATTAAGATTTCACTGAAAGTATAGTGACTAACCATCGATATACTCGTTGAATTGTGTATTTTCATTGAAGCTCGAAAGAAAATAAGAAAAATATTATAGGTACAAATTGAGGATCATCTACATGTGATAATGTCAATTCAAAGAGTGAATATGAGACTAAATTATTGACATTATCATTTAACCCTTGTTTGGGCTCCATTTTAACGAAGCTTTTTTTAAAAAAAGTACTTTGAAAAATAATTTTTGGAGAAAAGTCAAACTCAACTTAGCCCTATTTGATGAACATTATTTTAATAATAATAATAATAATAATAATAATAATAATAATAATGTTTTAAATAGTTTTTGGAGAATGTGGGTTTAGAAAATAGGAAAAAAATTTAAATTTACGTACAAAATATTTTATTGTGTGAATGTATAATTAAAAATGAATATGCGAATTAAATAGTTTTGAAATAATGATTATCAAACTGAAACTTAATCAATGTTCAATGATTTTGTTTGACTATTACACTGATAGACGAACGAAAGTAATGATCTTGTTCAAATGAGCAAAGCTCTAAGAGACCCACCTTTGTCTTGTAATTTGATTTTTGTCGTTTCTCAAATCGTGTTAACTGATTATATGTTCATTACTGTTGGACATAATGAACCTCTCGGCTTGAGATGGAAAATTATACCCAAAAGATCAAATTATAGTCCAGAATTCAAGTACACATTGGAGAATCCTGCTCGTAATTGTCGCCAATCCATTGCCTGAGTCTAAAGGACACCTAGTTAAAGAGGCTTGGAGTTCTAGTTATACAAGAACAATCAGATTCATCTTGAACTACAAGCTCAACATAGCTCAACAGCGAGAAAAACTCAAGCCCTTGCTATTGCAAGGCAATAAATCACAGGAAGTAAAAATTTTAGCCTATGCAATGGCAACTAAGTACACTGTTTGACAGCATAAGCTATTATTGTAGACCCGATTTTGTATCCTTGTTCGACTCAACCTCTACTTGAAAAGCAATTTGGCCATGAGTTTTGGTCTAATTCTTAGGTTTACAAATGCAAACCTTTACCTATCATTCAAGAGAAGGATCTCGAGATACAAGATATATAATTCTTACAAAGAGGAGAACCAAAGAAGAAGCCTAAGAATATAAAATTCACATTCTTCAATTCCTGGTGATTTTGTATAAATCTAACTAATGTTATTGTAATTATATGATGCTTGCCTATTTGTATAGATGATACTGTGATGTTAAATCCTATGTTTTGATATTTTCATATTAAATTTCATATTTTGACTCTAGTATTTATTTGGTTTTAAATGCTTGTTATGCTTTTCAATTACTTGACCATTAATTGAATTGTTCTATGATTCTATTGAGATTCAGGAGAAGGAATATGAATTAGCACGTGATAACAATCATTGTTAAGTCCTATGGATGTTAGGAATAACCGTCTATGCTTTGCATAATACAATTGAATGTTTTTGTGATTTAATACATCTTCATATGTATTGTATTGTCATATTCTTGAACATTTAGGGCAAATTGACCAGGGAAGTCTTAAGTTCCCCTCTTTGCCTTTCTCTATGCATTTTATTGTCATATTCTTGAACATTTAGGGCAATGCACATGCTAAGTTTGAGGATGGTCGATATATCATCAATTGTGTATAGCTTACTGCTTTTGCGATTTGCATGATTATCGATTTTGCTTTAGTATGTTTGTGTGAGTTGGATGGCCTAGTCGGAAATGATATGTATATTTGAATTATGTATTAGACTAAGTGGTGAAAAAATTCTAAGTCAAGTCGATTGATACTTGTTCATGTGAAACTTGCTCTACATTGCTCATGAAACTTATGTTTTGCATCTTTAGTGAATGAATTGGTCCATATAATGAAAAATGTTGAACATAGCTAGCAATAGTAGCTCTGAAACTCACACAAGATTGAATCACAATCCCAAAAAAACTAAAGTCCCTATTTGAAATGTGTAGTTTTCCATTATTAGACTAATTAGGTTAATGAGACTCTAATTAAAACCTAGTATATAAGGAACATTAATGGTTATGATTCTCATGGCTGATCATTCACGATTGTATATCTTCTCGTTCCCCAACCGTGAGAGAGAACCCATTGAGTACCGTGATTAGTCTTTGGAAGACCTCAAACCACATTGATTCATCACCATAAATTTAGGTATGTTTTCTCGTCTGTGGAATTCTTGATAATTTGACATGAAATCCTTTGGCATATATGATACGTCACCATAAATTCAGGTATGTTTTCTCTTCTATGGAATTCTTGATAATTTGACATGAAATCCTTTGGCATATATGATACACCGAATCTAGGGTTTTATCTCAATCTATTTGAAAATTAAGATCCAACAAGCTTTAGTTATAGTAGTTGTTATTAAACTGTTAGAGGTTGTTTGGTACGCTCGACTAGCTTCAGCGTCTCTGTAATCAAGACAAGAATTCAACGTGGAATCCTAGCTGGTGCCTTCAATGCGATTTCTACAGAAAGCTTGTTTAACAATGGTAAGCCTGAGCCATTATTCTTTGAAGTAAGTTTCAACTTCTTGTATTCTCAATTAAAAGTAGCTTCTAATTATCAATTAAAACATGATGGTCTTGTTCTGTTCTCACTTAATTATATGCCTAAACGATCAAACTCATGCTTGATCTCCTTCGAGGGCCTCAAAAAGAAC
Organism: Fraxinus greggii; assembly: GCA_903798315.1. Classification (NCBI taxonomy): domain Eukaryota; kingdom Viridiplantae; phylum Streptophyta; class Magnoliopsida; order Lamiales; family Oleaceae; genus Fraxinus; species Fraxinus greggii. Next base: position 775 of record CAIGRK010190030.1, on the reverse strand, counting down.
CAGTTGAGCATATACATCGCAGACGGGTCTTCAAAGGTCTAGAATTTAGAACTGTCTATACTCACAATCAGCAAACATCAGCACAGCTGTCCATTTCACATTTGACCTTGAAACCATTTTATAGTTGGGGTAGAGAAGTACGTCAAGTTGGATAACCAACATCAACTTCAGATTCATAATCATCATGGAAGCACCATAACCATCCCAGGTGGCATTTCTACGACTTTGGGTAATGCTACTCCCGTTCTCCAACATTTTCTTCGTGTTCAATCGACTATATGAATGAGCAAAAAAGAAGTTTTTCCATCCTTAATGTCAAAACCATTAATTCTAGATCTCGAAAGAACTGTACAAGTGAAGCTCCATAAGAAGTACAAGGCATTGACAGTGGCACATGCAAGTTTTTTGACGTTAATATACTTGAAAACCGTCACAAGAGGGGGGCAAATGCATCATTTTACAAGGTTTTTCTCGCATAAAAAATTGTGCTTACATGAAAGTTAAAAGTCGTTGAGTTTACATATGATGGAAATGGTGGTGCGATATTATTTGTTGGGTTTTGATACCCAATAAATCCGGACAATAACGTTAAACCCTTTTTTTGTTGGATTATACTTCATAGGCCTCGGCCGATGAATGAAGTGAAATATCGACACCACAATAGTTCTAACCAAACCCACAACCTATTTGGGCAATTTGAAGTAGCATAATTTAATTAGTGTTGCTCATGATCTGACCCAAAGACCTGAATGACTTTACGGTTGTTAGCCCACTT
>CAIGRK010189984.1:0-14800 GCA_903798315.1 Fraxinus greggii | reverse complement strand
AAAAATTAAAATAGTTTCATCAAAAAATTTTCTACATGAAGCATAAGTAAAAGCAAAAGTCACGTCGAGCTTATGATAACAATTAAAAAACTATAAATTTTACCTACCAATTTTTTTTATCTATATTTTTTATTCTCTAAAAATTCATTTTCTATTTCTTTCTCATATGAAAAATATTTTTTTGTCTCTCATTCATCTATCCCTTCATAAGTTAATATTCACTCGAGTTCTAACACCACATCATCTACATAATTTTTTTCTATTTATATTTTTTACACAAAATTAAAATATTTTTATTAGTTCTATATTCAGATTGTTCTCTTCTAGATTTCTTGCATTAAAAAAAAATAAAAAAATCATCCACAGTAAATACCGATGAAATTATGCATGCATTCTTAATAATTTTTTAAGTCGCAAAATTAACCAACTTAAAATGAATACGAAGTTGATTTTTAATATAACAACTAATATAAAAAAATTATTTTAATAGATTGCTTTCAATTTTTATTCATTTAACAAATTTTGTTAATTGGAATATAACAATTAAGAGTTCTTATTTTGTTTTTGCAATGTTGGAAGAGTCAAGTGAAGTATTTTTAAAATTTTTCATTTTTTTAAATTTACTAAAATTATTTTTTATTGATCTGATGTTAGAGTTTAGGAAAAAGAATATACAAAAAATCCAATAAATGAAAAATAAATAATTAAAAAATAGTATACATTGGTTGATCTGTGATTTTAGTTAACGTAAATTTATAAAATATGGTATGTAAAGTATAGCTACACCTTACATATTAGTGTATTTTGTAAATTTTTCATATTTTTATAACAGAAAATAAATACAAATCATTGTAGTAATGGATTCAAAATCGAATGGTATACGAGTGAAACAAAATTTTAAAAAAATAATTCTGATAAAGAAATGTGTATTAAATAGTGGTTCTACTTCTTCTGGATGTGAAAATCATTAGTTAATATTATAATTGTTGTGAAACGAAGATGATATCAGATTAAACTAATACCAAATTGTTGAAGAAAATAATAGCGACGCCACTCTCCGGGCAAAAGTGATCTAATGACCATTAAATAGGGTTGAAAAAACCATGAAACAGAATTACAACCGAATGCATCAAAACAAGGATTTTGGTTATATATCAACATGAAATTTTTTATGTCCCTTTTAAAAAACAAGGGCTCCTATACTAACTTTCATAACTTTACCTTCAAAAGTATACCTGTACCTTTTGGAATCAAGATTACTTATAAGATTTATATTCAAATCTGAAACGTATCTCACTGCATCAAGTGTTTTAACCGTCTTATCAAATATCTTTATTCTGACCCCGACCATACTAGCTACCCGACAAGGTGTATTATTTCGGTCATTACAACACATTTTAAAATTTCTTTATATGTTGAAAACAAATCCCGATTAGGAGTCATGAAAAGTGCAAGTTGTATAAAAAATTCAAGCCTCGTTAGGTTTGGAGTTGTAGTTGGTCATAATTAAAAGCTTTCCATTACTGTTAGAATTTTCTACAATACTTGATTCCCTTAAAGTTTCTAATTATTGATTTGCAGTCAATTTTGATTTATTCTACAACTTATAATAATCGTTTATATAATCGTTTATCAAGTGTCCCCTTTTTTGGCAATAATTACAAAATTTGAAGTTAGATTTTGACTTGATCCTTGAACGACCATCATCAACAACGAGGTCATTTCTATGACCCTGAGATACAACAAGATATTTCATCTTCTCCTTGGAATACATAGCATCATAGACTTCTTCGATGGTGAGAGTATCACAACTATATAAAATCGTATTTTTAAAAGACATGTATAAAGCAGGTAATGAATACAATAAAATCAATCCCAAATTTTCTTTATCATATTTGACCTCCAGTGTCTCCAAACTAACGACGATTTCCTCGAAAACAGTTAGGCGATCCTTAAGAGACGTACGTTCTATCATACGATAAGAATATAGATGTCGCTTCAGATACAATTTGCTAGTAAGACTCTTCGTCATGTATAATTGCTCAAATTTTAACCATAATGCAGCGGTTGACTTTTCCTTCAAAACGTCTTGAAAAACATTATTTGAAAGATGAAGATGTATTTGAGATAGGATCTTTCGATCCCTCCATTGTCTCTCCTCCGGAGTCCAAATTATGGGTATCTTATCAAATCTCAATAATGAGTCATCTAAATCCATTTGACTGAGTACGGCTCGAATCTTTGTCTGCCACAAAAGAGAATATTGTATTCTAATCTAGTAGCGGAATATTAAACTTCATTGTTGACATCATGAAAGATCAAGTTGTGCGATTAACTTGATCAAAATCTCGATCTTCCCAAGAATTTCAAAATCAAAAGCTCTGATACCAGTTTGTTGTGAAACGAAGATAATGCCGGATTAAACCAATACCAAATTATTAGAGAAAATAAGAGATTATAGTCACAATATGAAGTAATTGATCACAAGCACAAAATAATTTGTAGAGAATTACGATTTTATTATAATATGGAGAAAGAATACAAAGATTTGTACTTACAATTCTGTCTAACTTAATCTAAATTATATTGAAGAGCCAACTATATATAGGGCCAAAAAGGGGACGTCCAAATCTTAATAGTATAGTTGTCGGTGGAGTAGAATGAAAGAAATAGAGTCTAAAACGGAACATGAGAAAAAAAAAAAAGCATTACGGGTGCCGCGACGACACTCTCCGGGCGCCGCAAGGCCACTGTGGGGCTCCGGCTCACTATTTTAATATACAACTGCCAGCGCCTAGGCACCCTGTCTCCGTCCCAAATCCTCCAAAAGATGCTTTTCTTCATTCCAAAATCCTATTCAAATCCAACACAAATTCTAACTCCAAATTGAGCTTCCGAGTAGAACTTCAAATAGAATTCGTCGAGTAAACTTGAATAGGATTCCACAATAGTATTCCAAATAAAATTCTTCTTAATGTGTACTTTAATTAGAATTCTTAATTATCTTTAACAATGAATTCAGATGACACCAAAATTCTAACAATAACTAAGAGTATCAATGACGAAGAATTTGATACTTCTGATAATGTACAATGATGACAATTAAAGTAAAATAAATGGTCGGGCTAATTATTTCATAAGATTATTTATGGCAAAATTTAGATAAAATTAGATTGTACCATGAATAATATTTTAATTTTTTTTTTTTAATTCTAGTGGTATAGTGAAAAATTGGTCCAATTTTAGCTTAAATATATATTAAAACATTACGACAAAAATCGATCAATCTTCTGGTTGAATTGTTCATAGGGTGATCAAGTTTTTCAGTAACATTATTTAGGAAGAGGAAATATCATCTTAAGAACCGTTTGATCTTTTATATGTATTGCGCTATGTTGATATGAACATTCATGTCATTATACTATTTTAGACTTTAAGTGTTTTGTTTTTATAGTTATGCCAATATTGTTAAAACCGAATCAGACGAAAAGTTTTACAATCTAGTTTTTTTGAACTTTTGGGATCACAAGAATTCTTACTTAAAATGAGATTCCAACTCAACATATTCTCAGTGAATTTTTTAAGAAGATTTTTTTTAGAGAGTTCAAGACAATGAAAGTTAAAAGTTGTAAGTAGCGTTGGGAGAGAGACGAGTTATTCAAGTTGTAAGTAGCGTCAGAAGATAGAGGAGTTTTGACTAAGCTATGTGATAGCAACCTGATTTTTTTTTTTCCTACTAGTTCGACTATGGTTCAATCTTAATTCAATCATAAGGCAATATCCAAATCGAGTTAAAATATTGGTCAATATTATCGCCGAGCTTTTAATTAATGGGAAATTTAGATCGGTCTCCCAATATATCAAGTGGTGTAATTCTATGTCTCCAACTTTGAAAAATGAGGTTATTAGTCTCCAATATATATAAATATGTGAATTTGAGTCCCATGTGACACGACCTCAATGCAGACATTAAATTCGCAATTAACTTTCAGTTGAATTGGGAGAAAACCTTGAAACCCATGTTTGACTCATGTTTATAAAAATTGAAGTAATTTTTTATCTATACATTTTGAGGGATTTATAAGTATCATTCACCTTTTCAATATTCATTTCTAACTATTAATTTATATTGTTTATAAACGCTTTACAAACGTGACTTTTTTTTTTTTTCATTTAACTTTGAGTCATTTAAAAGTTGCGAACGATTTTAAGGTCAAGATTGACTATTTCGATCATGTTAAAGTTAAATAGAGCTCTTAATTGGTATGAATCAAAATCAGATCTTTAACAAATGTTGATAAAAATTAATAAAACGTATGATTGAAAAATTGCGGGTTCTATAAAATATATGATTGAAATTTATTGTTAACTTTAACTTAAATTAAAATCTATATTTAAATACCTACAAAATGCAAATTGTCCATGACCACAAGATTGAAAAGTTGAAGAGCAAATTTTAGTTAAGCCATTTTTGTATATCAAAAGTATAATAATCATGCCACTTTCTACATCATGCCACGTTGCAATATATTATTGGACAGTTTAAAAAAATTAACAATTTATTTACCAATCAAATCATGATAACTTGGATGCCGTCAAAAGTGATGTATACTTTAAGTTAAGTCATAAATCATATTACATGTACATCACTTTCTACATCATGTTACTTGACAACATGTTATTGAAAGGTTCAAAAAAATTAACAATTTTTTAACAATCAAATCATGCCATATATTTTTTTAAAAAATCGTTCAATTGCATGTTATGTGGCATGACGTAAAAAGTGACATAGGACGGGATGTTCATGTAGCATGATTCAGCAAATTTAGCAAATCTGACACATCTCAATTCTCACGTGACCTCTAAACAAACAACCTCCTTGCCTCGAACCGAAATTCCAAGAATATCCCTCATTCGTATATCATATCCCTGCCACCAAACTCTTCGCTCCTGGACGGAGACCCCAACGTTCTTCCACCCTCCCAATATATACTCTCCCCAACCACCCCCACCTCTTCTCTCTTTCACAGCTCTCGTGATCTGAATCTGTGAAAATGCAGAGCACAGCAATTGCATTCTCCCCTTCCATTTCTGTCTCTACCAAGCCCCTAAAGCCCACCTCTCTCTACAGATTCAATCCCATTTCCCTTAACCCGTCGAAACAGCTCTGTTTCAAGAATGGTTGGGTTTCCGGCCCTACTTCGGTTCATACTTCTTCGAGTCGGAAGGTGGGTTCAATTAGTTGTTCTTTTAGATCCAATGGGTGGATTTCGAACCCAACACCGCCTGCACCACGAAATCAGGAGCCCGAGTCCGAGAGTTTTGTGGTTCGGGCCACGTCGGTGCCAGAGAGCGCGGGAGCTGCTGAGAGTCCGAAATCCAAGGGTGCTATGGATACTTTGGTGCTGGGAACTCTTTTCGGGCTCTGGTACCTATTTAATATCTACTTCAATATCTACAACAAGCAGGTACTTGCGTTCTTTATTTTTTTAGTTAGTTAATTTCCATTGATCGGGCATAGATGATTGTATATGTCTTGCTGCATGTTTAGATGGCGAGACATTTAATTTTGATGAGGTTAATTGGTAATAATTGTTAAGGGTAATATTCCACATCCATTAATGATGAAACAAATAAACAACATATAAGGCTTTGATGGAGGGAAAAAAAAGCGAAAATCCTGCCGACTTGCGAAGAGCGTATTGATGACAATATATATAACAGCTTTAAGCTTATAGATCAAGTGGTTCAACAATAACTGTTTTGATGAATGGAATTTTTATTTCACCAAATCACTTCAAACGCAAGCTGTAATTTCGAAAACGGATTTCTTTGGGATACGAAGGTGTGCCTTTTTTCTAGCCTGCATATGAATGATTTTCGTTTATATATTTGATAGGCTATATTTTTGTGCTTAAAATATAAGTTTCTTACCTGGAAAGTTATTCTAAAATTTCACTTTGCATAGTGCAGAAATTTCAAATTTCAATTATTCTTCTTAAGAGGGCAAAACGTTTGTGCTTGTCCTTGTGTTAATCAGTCGATTAGGTTCTGCTCGTTTGCAAATTCAGTGAAAAAAACCCTAAAGGAATCCTATCGCTGGATATTGCAGCCCCATTTCTATAAACAAAGAGTGGCTCTTTGAATGTGTCTTAACTTAAACAATCAGGATAGTCAATAAGATAAGCACCTACCTTTGAGCAAAAATTGTTAGGCTGTCGTGGCAAGACAAATATAGATTATGCCATGTTTCCCCTAAATGAAGCTAGGTAATATGATACTGAAGATTATCCGTGTCGAGTCTATCATACTAATGAAAGTCAAAATGGAACTGGGGAACAAATTTTTTTTTTTTTTGTTGCTTCTCTATGCTGTAATTCTTGCAGTTCCACCTGCAGCTCTAAGATTTATTCTTAAATTGTTGTTGATTTGGAAGATATGTGAGAAAGCACGTTATTTTAGAAATAACATGATGAGGGCCTAGGAATTAACTTAGTATGAATATAACATCTGAGGACTCGGTTCCGTGCTGATGAATGCATTTAGCTATTGAATAGTGACATTAATGATGGTTGCTAATTTTTCACAGGTCCTTAAAGCTTTCCCATACCCAGTGACAGTCACTTTAGTTCAATTTGCTGTTGGGACTGTCCTAGTTATGATCATGTGGACATTCAATCTCTACAAACGGCCTAAAATCAGCGGTACACAGGTACTCAATACTATTCTGGAATGGTTATGCTATTGTATTTTTTGTTCCATTGGCCTATCATAAATATGGAATCTAATCATCTATTGCCATGGTCAGCTTGCAGCAATCCTTCCATTGGCCTTGGTTCATACCTTGGGCAACCTTTTCACCAACATGAGTCTTGGAAAAGTTGCTGTTTCATTCACTCACACAATTAAAGCTATGGAGCCCTTCTTTTCTGTTGTCCTCTCAGCTATGTTCTTAGGAGAGGTGCTATTCCTATTTTCTTAAGTCCATTCCTTCTATTATTTAAGTTATGTTTTTCGTACTCATTTCTCGTGGAGTTTCTGAATGCTTATATTGTCATGATGTATGATATTTCTCATGTTTGAAGCAGCAATAACTTATTGCGTTTTCATTTTGTTAAAACTGTCTTTTTAGCAGATCTTATTTATGATATTCTATTGTATTAGTGACACAGTTCTTGTGTAATAGCATTCCTGATTCTAAGTTAATTATCATCATCACATATTCCTAGGGGCTTTATAACGGGAACATAACTATTTTTTTCCCCATAAGAAAAGGAAACTTCCATTGGAAAATATAATAATTGAAAAAAGAGGGCAAGACATCCTCTTTATGCTAGAGATAAACACATAAATCTACATCATCTTACACGAGCTTCCCAAAATATAGGAAAATGGGACACTATGAAACTTTTGTTCAGAAGACATTGAATACTGATATACAATCCTTTTCCACAGAAACTCAGAGTCTATAGCCACCACACTAAATTTTTTGCTTTTCTTCCTAGAACCTAAAGGATATCAAACCTAAATACTTTTAAATAGCTTCAGCTTTTGTGGAAGAACCAAAACAACCATTGTAGTTAGATTTCATGGAGAAGCAGGTTCGAGGAGCCTCCCAATCAATGCCCCTTTCCAGTAACAGATTTCTCTAACATCATGGCCAACTCAGTGCAACAAAAAATGATCAATCGATTCAGATTATGTCATATAACGCACCAAAAAAGCAACTAAAGGAAATACACAGATTCACTATTTTGGATATTCAGTGTTATTTAACTTACCATTCAAGCAAAAACTTTAAATTTGGTGAAAATAGATGATTTCCATATGACCTTAAAAGAAATAAAAGTGAGAATTTGAGATGAAACAATACGAGATAAGGCGATTCGGTAAGAATTTGAGACGAAAAAATACCAGATAAGGCGATTTGCTGAAGAACCTGGAATTCTCTCTATCTACCCGAATTGGAAACCATTGAGCAAAAGAATCAATTCGTCTAAGTTTATATCACAAAAATTCTGTCAGTAACAAAAATTCTATCCCTCCAAAGGAAAACAAAAAAAAAAAATAATAATAATAAAAAAAAGAGGGAATGGAAACTCTAAGAATAGAAGAAAGACTAATAAGCCAAGGAAAACGACTGGCAAAAGACTACCATCCTGCTTCAACACACCTTCATGAATCTGACCTTTCCTTATTACCAACCTCCATTCTTGTAGAAGAAAAGAAATTGTGGAGTGATTTGCGAAGTATACTTCCAAAAGTCTACCATTCCAAATCTTGCCCTGTATAACATGTAATGGATCAAAATTGTTTCATAACTTATTTTCAGTTTCTATAGATGAGTTGAATTCAGGTAAGTAACCATGCTAGCACTGATCATATTAAGTATTTGGCTGTTTTGTGAGACATTCAACTTTTATATTTATGTCCTATAATTTGTTTTCCACTTTGTGCAGTTTCCCACAATATGGGTAGTTGCTTCTCTTTTACCAATTGTTGGTGGAGTTGGTTTGGCTTCAATGACTGAGGCTTCTTTTAATTGGTGAGACATGATAATTCATCACTCTCAATAAATGCTTATGCTTCTATTCTCTTCAACTTTATATACTAAGTTTTTCTTTTTGTTGTTTTGAGAATTGACATGGAATTTGTACTTTCTGTTTTAAGGGCTGGTTTTTGGAGTGCCATGGCCTCAAATTTGACCAACCAATCTCGAAATGTCCTTAGCAAGAAGTTTATGGTCAAGAAAGAGGTATATTTACTCTCAATTTTTATTTTTTACTCTGAAAATGATGTGGTGTTTATCAGGATTGCAGGTCTTATTTATAGGATTTGTTCATTACCTTGTTGATGTGAATTGCTTGTGGAATATGATTGCAGTAAAAAAATTTGTCATTGTACATCTGTTGTGACATTTGTTTCCAAATTACTTGGGAAAAATGAAACTTAGAGGTTGTTTTCCATATTTTTTTCTAAGATTGGTGCATCATCTCCATATTGTTCTTTTGTTTTTCTTTTCCTCGTAGGAATCTTTGGACAACATTACTCTCTTCTCAATAATCACAATTATGTCCTTCTTCTTGCTGGCTCCTGCTGCTATTGTTATGGAAGGAGTTAAGTTTACTCCATCATACCTTCAGAGCGCGGTAAGAAAATATCAAGACATTCCATTTCGTGAAAAACATATTTCATATGTTGGATCATTGTTTCATCTGTAAGAAAATAAAAACATGCAAAATTAACCATTATATTGTTTCCTTGCCAGGGGCTAAATATCAGGCAACTTTACACAAGGTCTCTCATTGCTGCTCTGTGTTTCCATGCATATCAGCAGGTAAGCGTCTCTGTTTTTTCATAATTTTTTAACGAATTAATAATACCACACAACCATGAACCTCTGGCAAAGTACTCAATGACAAAGACAATTTGATAACAGTCAACAATAAATGTTGGAAATCATAAAAAAAATCTATTTAAAGAGGCTATTATTATGAGATTACTAACATGGGTTGTTATGCAGGTTTCGTACATGATATTGCAGAGGGTGTCTCCGGTTACTCATTCTGTGGGTAACTGTGTGAAGCGGGTGGTGGTGATCGTGACCTCTGTTCTCTTCTTCCGCACACCAGTTTCACCTGTCAACTCTTTGGGTAAAATACTTCTATGAACTTGTTGAGGATTTGAAACAACTATGAACTTGTTGAGGATTTCACCTGTCTGCAGTACTTGAAATTGACTTTCTTTTCCATTTGGTGTAGGCACCGGCATAGCCCTTGCTGGANAGAGGGTGTCTCCGGTTACTCATTCTGTAGGTAACTGTGTGAAGCGGGTGGTGGTGATCGTGACCTCTGTTCTCTTCTTCCGCACACCAGTTTCACCTGTCAACTCTTTGGGTAAAATACTTCTATGAACTTGTTGAGGATTTGAAACAACTATGAACTTGTTGAGGATTTCACCTGTCTGCAGTACTTGAAATTGACTTTCTTTTCCATTTGGTGTAGGCACCGGCATAGCCCTTGCTGGAGTGTTCTTGTATTCAAGAGTGAAGCGCATTAAGCCAAAGGCAGCTTGAAGTTCTTATTTCAGACAATTTTGTTGGTTAATCGTGTTATTAGATCGAAAAACACTATCATAATTCTTCGTTCTATGTTAGCTTCTTTGTCTTCCTGAGATTGTCTTATTTGTTTTTCTGGACATTCAGAATTAGTGCTTTAAATTTGGCTGTACACTGTTTTCTTCTTCAGTTGTAATGGCAATCTGGTTATAGTTCCGGGGAGGGAATGTTTTCAGTTTTCGGAGTATGACTTGTCATTTTGTCATTTGTCTTTGAACAAGTAGTCAGCTGCGGGCTAAAAAGCCTCGGATGTTATTGGCAAGTTATACACTTGAAACAAATCAATTGCAACATTTTTGAAAATATATTTAATGATAATTAAATTTACCATATGAAATCATTTAAGCAATTCAATAGTCAATAACATTATCTAAATGTAAATGTAAATAACTAGTAACAACAATACAAAAAATGGTATTATGGTTAATTCTCATTAAAGAAATTAAATAGAGTTTTAAATTTTTTGTTCTTTCAACATAAGAAATATACTATTCTAATAGGACATCTTGGCCAAAAATAATTAAAAAAATGCGTTTCTAACATAGAAACATAATTTTATTATTATTATATATATATATTTTTTTTCAAATTTTTTAGAAGAAATTTGAAATCTAGTATGCACTTGAAAGTGTCAGTCAAATGTTGTAACTTAATATCCTTCTACAAGAATAATAAATGCCATTAATGTTATTGACTAGCATATTGCTTGAATGCATTCTTCTTAAAAAAGAATATTTATTCATCTCCATATTTTCTCCTATGGCAAGTTCAATACATCAAACTAGACAAGACCTAAAAGGATTAATAAAAAGACTCGCGAACATGGTATCTAATCTGACATATCAAACATGTCCGGAGTGTCATTGGTCGAAACTATCTCGAATGGAAACTGAAATATAATGTATTATTTCTCATAAAAAAATGGTAGATTGAAATTCCAAATATTTTAGACATTGACCTGAGAGATCATCTCCATCAAATCAAACTCCTTCTTCCCTTCAAATTGCATCAATGGAGGCACATCAAATGGCAACCCTATATCAAAGCATTTTTCATCGATTTCAGGTGAACCACCAGATATATCCTCCATGAAACTGTCAATGCTACTTCCTTCAAATAATTTATCATCCAATGTAAATTCTGGGACCTCACCAAAATCATAATCCGGCACGGGAAGATCCATAAAATCTGGCTTTTCTAATGTCTTCATTGAAGCATTAGCATTATATATGATTCCAACATTTGTAGTGGTAGGTGATGAAGCAAATCCTTTCTCCGAATTCAAGCTTTTTATGTAGTTTTGGAGTAGAGAGCTAGGCCTTGCCCATTTGGTCCTGCATTTTCGCCTCGAGAATTGCCTTCTTTTTGTTGCATTCCAATGGTTCTTGATGGAATTCTCAGTTCTTCCTGGCAGTTTTTTTGCAATTTCTGCCCATTTGTTTCCCAATTCGGCATGAGCATCAATCAGAATCCTATCCTCTTCTTCAGTCCATACATCTTTCTGCTCAAGAAAAATAATAAACATTAATAATTTTTACCAATTTTAAAATCTCAATAAAACAACAAAATATGACACTAAAAGAAGAAAATAGTTATAGAAGTCATGCACTAATCACTATTTGACATAACTCCCTGATGAAAAAATATAAATCCTTGAATCAGGGAGTATCCAAAATTGGAAAATCCTATTTGGATGTTAGAATCAGTATCTTTGAACTCATTTCAGATACATTTTTCTGGTATAAATCACTTAATTATATATTGCATGAATTGTTTGCTAAATCTGCATGTGCAGTGAAATACCCATCACAATAGTCTACTAACTCACAACTGAGAAAGTCATCATACAAAAAAAAAATGAAAAATATAAATGAATCAGTGAAACTTGATGATGTGAGCGAAACAATCGAGGAATAGGAAAAAATTATACAGAAAAAACAGGTTCAGGAAGAAGAATGTATTGAAATACAACTTTGATATCAGGCCTCAGATGATTGTGCCATCTTTCTCTGCACTGCTTTCCTATTCTCCCCTTTAGCATTTGTGCGATATGTGACCATTTCCTCACTCCAAACTTCTCCACCAAATGGATCAACAGTCTGAAAATTATGCAAATTTTAATAATTACTGAACAATAAATATACAAAATAAAATCAAATAAATTTTCTTCTACCTGTCTTCTTCACCAGTCCACTGCCCCTTGGCTGATTTAGACTTCTTCCAGGCTTGGTCGGAGCTTTTAACTGATGCATATTCACCCTCAATAGTGATGTTATTACTGTCACCGCTATTATTTTTCCTCTTGTTTGAGACACCATTTTTATTGCCATTACCAGCTGTTACACATGAGCTCTCATCTGGAATGAAGTTTAGGAGATCAGAATCATGACAATTTAAGGATAAAATGTTATGATCAGAAGTTTCATTTCCCGTTAATGGATATTTCCTCTCCTGGAAATTCAAGAATCCACCACCTTGGAAATTATGCATGATTCCAACATCATTTTCTTCAAACGGCTTGAAATTGTAGGAGTCAAAATCTGTCGAAGGAGAAACATGAGTAAAGAGGTCAAATGATTCAAAACCATTGGCTTGGCTTCCTAGGTTCGGATTGAATGATGATCCTGTTAAGGTAAATTGATCAAAGTACTGGGATTCTTGAAGGTAACCATTTGATGAAAAGTTCATGTGCATGGACAAATCTTCTTCTAGTTTGATTTTCATGTTACTGTTGAACAAGGATATCGGTCGAGGGGTGACATGATCATTTCGACAGTTGGACTCCATGGGAAGACAGGAAACAGGAGAAAGAATGAGGTACAATTTGTGGGAATGCAATGGAGCAAATCTTTGTTGGAGTCCCTAATTTCGGTTACCTAAATATTTACTGATGAAGTAAAAGGCATTTATTGTAGTTGAACTTCATCTGGACCCTTGATTCGTGGGTTGATCAGATGGTTGGAATTGCGCAGGATTGAGCTAAAATTTAGTCGTAGATTTCACATAAAATCACTAACCAATTCACACCAGCTTACTTATTATTTTATACTCTGTGTAATCCAATTAATCACATTATAGAATCTGCTGAAAATTTTAAATATATATACATATATATTCACACACATTTTGTACATGTATACATAGAGACATGCACTTCGTGGTATTATGCTTGACAACAAATTGTGTGGAATAAAACGTTTGAAAAATTATTTAATGATACTTAAATTTACCATATGAAATGCATTTAAGCATTTACTGGACAATAACATGAAGTTAATGGAATTTATTTTAATGAAAGGGGATATTATGTTATAGCAGTTTGACCCACAATCAAAAGTGCAAACTAGATTTCAAAATTTCTCCAAGATTTGAAAAAATATATATATTGTGATATAATTTTGGAAAGTTGCACTGATGTTGGTATCATATGCTAGTATTGTTGTAAAATCCTACCCTAAGTATGCCATTATCACAAGTTACGCAAGATCTCTCGTCACAAACTATAATGTTTATGAGATCATTTAAGGGTAAAAACGTTTCCACGTGGAACAACATATTTCATGACTCAGAAAGCTCAAGAAATCCAAGTTTCCAAGCACCGATGGACAGCGCAAGAAAATTTTCTTTGAAATCTCAATCCTTCTAAACAACTACGAGTCTTAGGCGAAGATTGCCCTTGTTTGAGATCCATTTTATGGGAAAAATGAGTTTTGGAAAGTTTGCACTGATGTTGCACTGATGTTGGTATCATATGCCATTATCACAAAAAAAAATAAATTAGTGACATAATTTTGGAAAGTTGCACTGATATTGGTATCATATGCTAGTACTGTTGTAAAATCCTACCCAAATTATGTCATTATCTCAAGTTAACGCAAGATCTCTCGTCACGAACTATAATGTTCATGAGATCATTTAAGCGTAAAAAATTTTCCATGTGGAACAACATATTTGATGACTCAGAATGCTCAAGAAATCCAAGTTTCCAAGCACACCAATGGACAGCGCAAGAAAATTTTCTTTCAAATCTCAATCCTTCTAAACAACTACGAATCTCAGGGGAAGATTGCCCTTGTTTGAGACCTATTTTATGGGTGAAATGAGTTTTGGAAGAATGATTTTTTGGAGAATGTGTGGTTAAAAAAGAGGATAAAGTTTTAAATTTACTTGTAAAATTATTTTATTGAAGAATGTATGGTTGAAAATGAGTTTTGTAAAAATGGGGATCAAACAAGGGCTAATAAGATGGTTTCCGGCTGATAATGTTATGCTAGTACTGTTGTAAAATCCAACCCAAATTATGTCATTATCTCAAGTTAACGCAAGATCTCTCGTCACGAACTATAATGTTTATGAGATCATTTAAGGGTAAAAAATTTTCCATGTGGAACAACATATTTGATGACTCAGAATGCTCAAGAAATCCAAGTTTCCAAGCACACCAATGGACAGCGCAAGAAAATTTTCTTTGAAATCTCAATCCTTCTAAACAACTACGAATCTTAGGGGAAGATTGCCCTTGTTTGAGACCCATTTTATGAGTAAAATGAGTTTTGGAAGAGTGATTTTTTGGAGAATGTGTGGTTAAAAAAGGGGAAATTTTTTTTTTTAATTTACTTGTAAAATTATTTTATTGAAGAATGTATGATTGAAAATGAGTTTTGAAAAAATGGAGATCAAACA
>CAIGRK010189964.1:0-13401 GCA_903798315.1 Fraxinus greggii | reverse complement strand
TCATTTGTAATTAGAAGTGTATATCTGATTCAAATTGAGGTCGATTACGTATTCGCTAATTCTTAATTATTTTGTAGTGATATGTAGAAGCAGGATGACATAAAACGATATTGATATCGTTCCAGTATGAAAATTGTACTGATACACATAACGATATTGAAATCCTCCCCGAGACATAAAGCAATATAAATGTCATTCCACTATGAAAAACAACAGCTTTACTGATTTTCATAACGACATTGAAGTCATTAAAGACCAATAAAATGACATAGAAGTCGTTATGCTAAAAAAACATGCATAGCGCGACATAAAGAACCATGCGTGCACGTCCAAGGGACCATTTGCTCTCGGGTGGTAAACAACTCAGAGACACTCGTACTTCGGCATGGATCGCGCGCGCCAACTAAATTTTCTTGGGGTTGACATTTCGGTCCCCAAACTTTCGTCTTCATTTAACATAGATTTTTTCTCGTGCAATTTTCAAAAAACAATGGCAAATCATAAGTATCAAAACCATGAAACAACATAACAACATCTATTTCGTTTCAGTACAAATTTGACAAGAGTGAAATCTTTTCAGCATAAATCATAACTAAAATGATATAGGTATCGTTTCCTTTCCATATCAAAGCCACGAAATAACATAACGACATATATTTCATTTTGGTACAAATTTGACGACGTTGAGATTATTTTAGTTCAAATCATAGCTACAATGATATAGATATTGATTACTTTTATAAAAAAAAATGACACTTTTATCGTTCTGGATAAAAATGATGATTCGACGGTCTACGATCAGCATGGACCACTAAGAGGAGTGCATGGACCAGCATGCATGCCAAATCATTACTAAAATGACATTGAGGTCATATATTTTAATATGTAACGACATTGATATCGTTATGCATCAAACCTACGAAATAACATAACAACATTCATGTCGTTTCAATACAATATTTAGGACATTGATATCATTCTAGTTCAAATCATAACTATAACAACATTGAAATCGTTTCTTTTAATATGTAACAATATCAATGTCATTATGCATCAAACCCACAAAATAACATAACGACATTCATGTCGTTTTAGTACAAATTTGACGAGATTGAGATCTTTTCAATTTAAATCATAACTACAAAGACATTGAAATCATTTCTTTTCATATAAAACGACAATTATATTGTTTTGACTAAAAACGACGATTCAACCGTCCACCGCCTCCGACATACGTAGGAGATCGAAAAAGGTTATCAAGTGGGGTCACTCTTACTCAAAAGAAAATACGGGAACATTTGTGTTTCCATAGTTGTCTAGCACATTCAAACTATTCCGACAAAAACGAAAGTATCTCCATTCACTCTTTCAAAGCCGTTCGAGCGGTATCAACCTACTTGATGACATCATTCGATTGTTCTATGTATGTCAGAGGTATGTCGGGTGGTCGTGGACGGTTGAATCATCGTTTTTAGTAGAAACGATATAGTTATCGTTTTATATAAACTAAAACGATAAATATTTCGTTTTAGTTATAATTTAAACTGAAACAATATCAATGTTACCAAAATTGTACTAAAACGATAATGATATCATTATGTATCAAACTCATGAAATAACATAACAACATTTATATCATTTTAGTACAAATTTGACGAGTTTGAAATTGTTTCAGTTCAAATTATAACTACAACGACATACATATTGTTTCCTTTCATATACAACGATAATTATATCGTTCAGGCTAAAAATAACGATTCGAACGTCCACAAGTGGATTGATGCAACTCGAATGACTTAGAAAGGGTGAACGAAGATACTTTCTTTCTGTCAGAATAGTTCAAAGGTGGTATACAATCATGGGAACACAAATGTTCCCATAGTTTCTTTTGAGTGAGATTGGATCCACATAATAACCTATTCCAATTGTCCTACGTATGTCGGATGCACGTCGAGTGGTCGTTGACGGTTGAATCGTCATTTTTAGCATAAATAATATAATTATTGTTTTATATAAAGTAAAAAGATATATATGTCGTTTTAGTTATGATTTAAACTAAAACGATATTAATGTCGTCTACATGATAATGATATTGTTATATATTAAACCCACAAAATAGTATAACGAGATTCATATCGTTTTAATACAAATTTGACGAGTTTGAAATTGTTCCAGTTCAAATCATAATTACAACGACATAAATATCGTTTCTTTTCATATAAAATGATAATTATATCATCCTGGCTAAAAAAAATGTCATGATTTGAATTGAAACGATATCAATGTTGTTAAAATTGTATTAAAAAAATATGAATGTCTTTATGTTATTTTGTGAGTTTAATACATAACGACATTAATATCGTTACATATTAAAAAAATGATATCTATGTCGTTTTAGTTATGATTTGAACATGAACGATTTCAATCTCGTCAAATTTGTACTGAAATGATACGGATTTCATTATGTTATTTCGTAAGTTTGTAAGCCTCTGCATTGTTTACCACCCAAAAGAGCAAATGATCCATTGGTCAAGCCTGCGACGACTCCCTATGTCACATGTGATGTGTAAGTTCTTTATATAACGTCTTTCATGCCATTTTATTGGTCTAAAACGATTTCAATTTCGTTATGAAAATCAGTAAAACAGTATGTTTTTCATTCTGAAACATCAATTTCATTTTGTGTTTCAAGAACGATTTCATTGTCGTATGAGAATCGGTGCAATTTTCGTATTGAAACGACATCAATATCGTTTTGTGTTTCAGGAATAATTTTAATGTCGTTATATAAATTTATGCATTTTTCATACTAGAACTACATATGAGTCAATTATAACGATATAAAATTCGTTTGTCTGTAATGTGAAAAAAATACGACAACGTAAAATGACTTTCATTTTATTCCAATAGAACAAAAGCGATATTAGCAGGATAGCTATAAAATCTAATAAATCATTTTTGTGCTTCCAATAAGTACAAAATAATGAAGTTACAAGTCACGATAATTTTACAACTTTAAGACCCTTACAAGTGGAGCGAATATCACCCATTTCTTACTGTTGGAGCCTTAGACATTAGAGGGACAAGAGTCATTTCCATTTTGTATAACGTTGTGTTGACCTTCAACATCACTCTGACTTTATCACTCAAGTTCACGCAAGAAATTGTTTTCGAAACAAGAATAAGTATTGTTTTTCATTTGTCATTCCCTGCATATTTCCATTTCCAATCACCTTCAATTGATTGCTCACATTCAACTAGATGACAAATTGAATTCATAACATATCCACGATATCCATAACTACAATTCAACATAAAAATTTTAACATTTCATCAAATATCAAAGTTTGTACATTATTAATAATGAGACGTTTGTTGTTATGGGTTGCAAAAATTGATATGTAAATCGTTCTAATTGGACAGGAAAAAATGAAATGTATGTTTCATAGCAGAACAACAAATATAACAGCCAAACATGTATTTACCAACATATTCACTTCAAAAATAAGGGGTAATAAGAAAGATTGGAAGGCAACCCATATCAAAGCTCTAATTCAATGATAAAATGAATTCAAAACCATTATTGACAAATGAACACTATAACCATAAATCACAAAAGCATGAAGAAATGGTTCAGAAAAATTGAAAAAGAAAGTAGCCCAAATATTGAAATTTAACATTACCTTATCTTCTTCTCCAAATGCCCAAGAAGAATATTGTGAGATTTGATTACTCTCTTCAATCAAATTAGTGTTCAAGTGAATAGCAATGGTAGATTTTAGGGTTTCATGAAGGAGAGAAGATGATGATAAGAGAAGGAAAATAATTGCATATACCCGACTGTGGAAGAAAGGAAGTCAAAATTGAATTAGGGCTAAATGGAAATTGAAAGGGGAAGTAGGGCATTATGTCTTTTTACATACAAGGANGAAAAAGAAAGTAGCCCAAATATTGAAATTTAACATTACCTTATCTTCTTCTCCAAATACCCAAGAAGAATATTGTGAGATTTGATTACTCTCTTCAATCAAATTAGTGTTCAAGTGAATAGCAATGGTAGATTTTAGGGTTTCATGAAGGAGAGAAGATGATGATAAGAGAAGGAAAATAATTGCATATACCCGACTGTGGAAGAAAGGAAGTCAAAATTGAATTAGGGCTAAATGGAAATTGAAAGGGGAAGTAGGGCATTATGTCTTTTTACATACAAGGATATTTTAGTAATTTACAAATTGTATTTTTCTTTTCTTTGTATCTTTAGACTATCTAATTAAAAAAGATAGTTCTTAGGCTTTATAAATAAATTTTTGTTTTGACTAGTCCTCTTAAATGAAACCCCCAATAAATAAATGTCAATTTTGCAGTGGAAAAGTTGCATTGGTCCCCAAATTATGACCTGCATAGCAAGCTAATCACTAACATTTAAAATAAGCATTTTAATTTTTTTTACTTTCACTCTCTTAATTCAAGAAGTCTGATAGGATGAAAATAGGGATAACAAAAGGTTTAAATCCTATCCGGAACTTACATAAAGGAAAACATATTTTCTATGAAATAGGGAATGAGAAGACCGCTCGAGCCTCATTTTCATCATTAGATGAAATGGTTCAATGTTCCATGGTCATATTTTAGGGTTAAAACTAATTCACTTAGTCCTCCTCGTTTCACTTCCCACCCTCTTTTTACCCATGTTCCCCAACCCAACCTCCTTTTGTTTAGTACCCTACTCCATTTCCGTATAATAGATTTGTATTTATATTTATTTACATGTTATTCAAAAATAAATGTAATTGTCATTTCAA
Organism: Fraxinus greggii; assembly: GCA_903798315.1. NCBI lineage: Eukaryota > Viridiplantae > Streptophyta > Magnoliopsida > Lamiales > Oleaceae > Fraxinus > Fraxinus greggii. The sequence continues at coordinate 8,599 of CAIGRK010189964.1, read as the reverse complement.
CAAAAATTGACCCTTTTGCAACACATTTTGATAGATATCATTAGGACTATTTTGCAATAATACTAAAAGTTTGAAGACGAAATGCTGTATTTTAAAGATTGTTGATGAATTTGCTGTTGAGACTATAGGTGGAGGACAAGTGGCACAGTTTTTCTTTTCCTTCTAAAATCGCATTTGCATAAAACCGTCTATTAGAAGGATGGATACGTTTTTGCTACAACATTTTTAAAAGGCCAAAAGCCACAAAAAGATAAAAATATCTTGCTGATCTACTGAAAATATCTAAGCTCTGAATATTCTTGCAGAATTGGAAACAATAGCTGAAATTAAGTTACTGAATAGAAACATGTTGGCATCTTTCACCATTTCTCAACTCTCAAGTCCAAAATCTGCTGAAATTCATCTACGACTCGGTTCTAACAAGCCCATCTACAGGTAATAGTCGATACATATCATAGTTCTTAACGTGGTCTCGTACGCCTTGAACTAGAAAATTGTTGGGTTTTTTAACATTTATATCCACTCGAGTAGGAGGACGAGATCTATTGCAGTAAGATGCTGTGAAAGAAAGAAGAATTACTATGAACTACTGGGAGTTTCTACCGATTCAAGCTCTCAAGAAATAAAAGATGCATACAGGAAACAGCAGAAAAAACACCATCCAGACATTGCCGGAGAAAAAGTCTGTCTCTTTTACTTCTTCCTATGTTTGTTAATTTTTGTCCTAACAATATTATCTACAGCTTTAAGATTTACCATTTGTTTCAGGGTCACGAGAATACTATTAAGTTGAATAAAGCCTACGAGGTTTTAATGAAGGACGATCTCAGACGAGAGTATGATGCTTCGATTGGCCCAATGAGGTTGGGTGCAACGAGCTCGTGGAAAGGCCGCTTGAGACCCGAAGCTATATTCGTTGATGAGAATGCTTGTATAGGTAACTTATTTAAATTTAATACTTAACATTTCCTCTTACTTATTGGTCAAATTCACAGCTTTCAAAAGTGGATTATCGCAATACTTGAACTTAGGACATCTACTCAATTTGATGTTACGTAAGTTTATATTAAAAATTAAGCCTTAGTCCCTACTATCAAGAGCAATATAATAAGAAAATAAGCAAACAATGTAAATTGATTTATAGTAATTCACGTCTCAGTATTATTAGAATTTAGAACTTGTATAAAATTTGAGGCCATGTAGTGTAGTGGTAGAAGTTAGTTTTAATTATAGTTAAAATAAATGACAGAATGCGACTTATTAATCGGACAAATCCTATAATACCAACTGGATTGGTGTTTTAGCACTAGTAATGCTAAATAGGATTATTCCAATCAAAATCAAGCAAATCACGAACACATATCTATAGTGGATTGCATAATATTATGTCAATCCGTGGATGAGAAAATGGTTAAATTAATAGTATCACTAGGCTCCAAACAATTCAATAACTTAAAATTCTAGACTAAACAATAGACACTTGTACTCGGTTTGAATTTGTAGGTTGTAGAGAATGCGTGCACCACGCAGGCAACACGTTCACCATGGACGAAGAGGTTGGAACTGCACGTGTCAAACTTCAGTATGGCGACGATGACACCCAAATTGAGGTATGCTTCATCAATTATGCTCAATCGGGACATTTACTCGAACAGATGTCTTTCATACGTTAACTTGATCTGTGCATTTACAGATATCAGTTGATTCATGTCCTGTAAATTGCATCTATTGGGTGGATACCGAAGAGCTTGATGTGCTGGAATACCTGATTCGACCTCAACCTAAGGAAGGCTATGGCATATTCGGACAAGGCTGGGAAAGACCTGCAAACGTCTTCATGGCAGCAAAGTCTTTCAACAAACAGTTAAAGCGAAAAGTCGAAAACCAGAAGAGAAATGGTAATTCTTAGCTTAATCTTTTAACAATTTGCTTCATCCGTTCATGTCTGTGGAACGGGCAATGTGACTATTCGTATATTTATTGCTAGAATACTAACTAGACTGTCACGGCAACTTTTTCGATCAGTCAAACTAACTTTTTTCAATTATTTAATCAATGTGAAATTCATCAGAAGTTCGATGATCACTACTGTTTTCATCCCGAACATCTGATTTGTAACGATTTCTTTCTGGTAACTTATATAATTGGTATTGCAGCACGACCAACAGATAAGGAATAAATTTGAGCATTTAAGATTGGAAGTTCTGCAGGCATTTGGAGAAGATGATGAAAATAACGATCCCATCGGTGTTAAAGGAGACCAGCGAACACTAAATGGAAGAAAAAAAACCAAAGCGGCATATATGCAAACAGATTGAAAGCATTGCAGTTTTATTAGCAGGAATTAATGTTACTTTGTGAAATATTACTTGTACATATTGTCTCAGCTGTATACTATATGTTCAACTAAGCCATAATACAAAGTTCTACTTTTATGTATTTTGTCATAAATAATGTTCTGACATTTAGACCCTATTTAATTTAGATTAAAAAAATCAGATTTTTAGTAGAATTTGATAAAAAGTGGTGTAATGTGTGATTGAAACGACGTGAAACATATAAAATATGTGGTTAAAACTAGCATATGACATATTTTGTAAAAATAATGTTTTGAATATGAATTTTGCTACATGTACAACGCAAAAGTGCCATATACACGTCTCCCTGTAATTATCCTACAAGTCACAAGGAAATTGTTGGATTGGTTTAACACACGAGAAAAATTGGTTAACATTCGAAAATCAAGCATTGGAAAGTATGACTTTATGTTAACCTCGGTCAAAACCTAATCTGCTTATTTGTTATTTGTCGTTTCGAAATGGGCGGTTTGGGAGCGAAGCCCCTGAAAGAATGGGGATCGTCGCGGGGGTCGAGGAGGTAGCACTCCTTATTGGGGCTCGAGAGCAACGCCCCCGAAAGAGAGAGTTGATTTTCATGTATAACTAGTGTCTCAAAATCAATTTCGGATGAATGAGAAATTGTAGTCCAAAAGTGGAAGGAAAAACGTGGAAAATCGAATGACGCTTTCGCTCGAGCGAACGGCGAGCAATGGGCTCACTGAAAGTGTTGCTCGAGCGACGTAGAGAGGGGATATCGAGCAAAAATATGGAAATGTGCGACCATTATGTTTTGGCTCACACTACTTCGTCCACAATCCTTCAACATCTATAAATAGGACCCTAAGGACGTCTCAATCTTCACACCAATGATATGCAATCATATATAAGTCATTTTACTTGATCAAATAATTTATTATTATGCCATATAAATTCAATATCTCAATCCGATAGTTTGTTTCATAACAATTGATATCAGAACTATTCTGATATATTGTGTGTGTCACAACAATATATAATAATAATAATAACATAATTTTGTATGCCTTAACTCGAGACAATTCCCTTTATTAGTGTATGATGCACTAAATGCAAGTTATCACGAAAAAAAAAAAATGCATGAAACAAGAATAGTTGAATTTAGGATAAACAAGTACTTAAGTTTAGTACCGACATCCATGATATGTAAAATAGCACAACTGGTCCTTAAGAGTTACAACAAGATTCCAAATTAGTCTTTAAAGATTATTGTCTCAAACCAGTGTTTGAATTTTTCTCCCAGTTTCAATTTAGTCACTTTGTCAGTTAAATAAACGTGAAAATTTGTGTTTGCGTGGTTAGTGTATTGGACTTTAATACTATTGCCAAGCAAACATTAACGGTGCTAAACATGAAACTGGAAGTCAATTCTATTGCGCACAAACACTAATGGAAACAAAACTGTGAAGCCCGTTTATCCATCACATTTTGGTCTTCGTGGGATATAAAATCAAATTCCAAAATGGATCGAAGTTCCATTTGTACATACTCAGTTCCTTTAATGGCAATATGGCACATATATAAGGTTTTACATTAAGGTCATATTTGAGCCCCATTTTGGAAGAAAATAGGTTTTTAAATATTGATTTTTGGTGAACGGGTTGTTAAACAATATAAAAAAAATAATAATAATGCTCTTTAGCACTGATTGTGTTTAACATCAATCTAGTTGAAAATATTAGTGACATTAAATTATAAGTTCAATTAAATACAATAAATTATGACCTTTTTAATATGACATATGATATACTGATACATAAATTGATGTTCAATATCACTATTATTATATAACATTATTCAAAAAAATTAGATTTATCTGTAAAATTATTTTACGAGAGAACGCATGATTAAAAATGAATTTTGGAAAAAATTAAGGTCAAACATATGCTAAACTTATTAACCGTGTAACTAGATAAAAATTGGTAAGAAATTTACAAAATAAACTTTAAGAATCAACTTTATATTTTGCCGACAAAAATGTACTTAACGCAAACATAAACACGCGATATGTTTCGTAGAAAGAGGGTTAAAGTTATTCTAACCCATAATTCATTACAACGACCGTCCAGATCTAATTTAAGAAATAGAAAATTCAGACAGATTTTGTGTCTGAAATCTAAGCTACTCCTCTCAAACCACCGCACGTGTACGGACTCAGTCCCATGCAACATGGGAGCTTCTCATTGGTCCATCTGCAAACGGTCAACAGATCCTAGCAGTTATAAGTGGTTGGAAGGCTTGTTTGAATAACTCTCTAGATTGCACGTGTCAGGATTTGATACTACCGCGAGCCATATTATACGTTTCTTCTGGAGAAGTTTTGCGTGGTCGGTGATTTGTGGGCCCGAAAGTCATCCGCGCCCCAAATCCGCCGGAAGAAGGGGGCGCGGCCCCCACACGATATGAAAACATACGCGCTTTGAATAAAGAACAGTTGGTCCAGTAATAGAAAAAAGAACAGGCTTTTTTATTAATCTATTTTTAGCACTTTAGTTGACAATAGCGCGCGTTATTTTAAAATATTTTATAAGAACTATAAGAATAATATTTGAAGATGTAAAAATATAAAATATAATTAATATAAATTATTTATATGGAATGAACTTTTGATTAAAATAAAATAAAAATTAGTTTGTGTAAATAATTTAAATAGTTGAAGAAATCAATTAAAATCGTCCATTCATTTACCTTTTTGTTCTGAATTGAACATCCAATTAATATCATCATTGCTTCATATTCACTTAATATGTATTGAATATATTAATTGAAATGATTTATTGTAAATACTCTCCATTTACATTCTTAATATCTTAACATTCATTAAATAAATCAATTAGAGGAAAATTCTAAAAATATTCATCTTTTATTCCAAAATTTTTTAGTGAACTTAATTTATTATTCAATCAAGTGGAATGAATATGTTAAATGTACATTGATCACAACTACATAATTGGCAAAATAATCCATGATAATATTGTCCAAATAATTAAATAAATCAAATACGAAAAACAAAAAGGTATTGAATATGTCAAATATGGGTAAATAAATTAAACACATGCCAAAAAATAAAAAGTAAAGTAATGAATATGTCAAATGTATATTTATTATAAATAAATAGTTGACAAAATAAATAATGATAATATCGTTCAAATGATTAATAAATTAAATACATATTAAAAATAAAAAGTAGAATTTTATTAAAATATTTAAATACATATTAAAAACGAAAAGTAAACTACAATTGAAATAAATGAATTATAGTAAAGATATAATTGTCCAAAAATGATTTTACTTGATGTGATATTTAGCCCTTATTTGGTACACATTATTTTCAAAATACATTTTTCTCTCTTTTACTTTCAACCAAACATTCTTTAATACAATAATATTATATACAAACCCAAAGTTTTCATTATTTTTTTAACCACACATTCTCCAACAAATACTATTTCAAAATATATTTTGGACAAAAAAATGAAGCAAAAACATGCGCTCAATGTACTATAGATCTATTATAGATAAGCATTATGCCGCCACCATATACTCTTTCTGTATCTTAACATACGTTTCGCATTTGGCTCTCATTAAATTAAAATTCATTTTTCTTTCTCTTCTTATCAACTACACATTTTTCAATAAAATAATATTACACGTAAATTTAAAAAAAATATCTTTCATTTTTAATCACACATTTTCCAAAAAAATTACTATTCGCCCTCATTAAAATGTGAAATAATAGAGCCCAAATAGGGGCTAAATAAATCAATTGGAAGAAATTTTTTAAAATATTCATCTTTTGCACCAAAAAATTTTAATGAATCTATCAAATATAATTAAATAAATTAAATACAAATTCAAAAAATGAAAGTTATAAGATAGTGAATGTGTCAAATGTACATTCATCATAACTAAACAATTAAAAAAATAATTAATGATAATATTGTTCAAATGATTAATAAATTAAATATAAATTGAAAAACTAAAACTATGGTATTATTCAAATACTTAAATGTATATTGAAAATGAAAAGTAACGTATTATTAAAATAATTGAATTACATTAAAAATATAATCATAAAAAATAATTTTCATTTGATGTGATATTTAATATATTATAGATTTCCATATCTTAACATTTATTGAATAAATCATTTGGAAGAAAATTAAAAAAATATTTATTTTTTTATTCCAAATTTTTTTAAAATTAATTTACTATCCAATCGAGTGAAATGAATCGTCAAATGTACATTAATTATAACCAAATAATTTACAAATAATTCACGATAACATTGTTCAAATAATTAAATAAATCAAATGCATACTGAAAACAAAAAGGTAATGAATTTGTCGAATATGGTTTAATAAATTAAACACACGTCGAAAAACGAAAAGTAAAGTAATGAATGTGTCAAATGTACATTCTTCATAAACTAAACAGCTTGACAAAATAACTTATGATAACATTGTTCAAGTGGTTCAAATGATTAATAATTTAAATACATATTCAAAAATGAAAAGTAAGGTATTATTGAAATAAATGAATTATATTAAAAATAGAATTGTTCAAAAAGAAATAATTGAATAATATTAAAGATAAAATTGTCCAAAAAATAATTCTCACTTGATGTGATATTTAATATATTATAGATTATAGGTTTATTATAAATACTCATTATGTCCCTCATTTCCTTCTCTATATCTTAACATTCATTGAATAAATCTATAGGGAGAAAACTCTAAATATATTCATCCTTTATTCCAAAAAACTTTTAATGAATTTAATTTACAATCCAATCAAAAAGTAGGATATTATTGAAATAATTAAATACACTGAAAATGCAAAGTAAGGTAGTATTGAAATAATTGAATTATAGTAAGGATAAAATCGTTTAAGAATAATTTTCACTTGATATGATATTTAATATATTGTAGATATTAAAATTTGAATAATTTTATTTGCACATATAATTTTCAGAATGATAATGTAAATTGTATTAACTAATTTTTAATTGACTTCTTTTATTTTTAATTCTCTATTTTTTTGTTCCTTCAATGTCGTCATTTTGTACATCAATTTGTAAATTATTCTTAAAATTTTGCAATTTCTTTATATTTAGGAATTCAGTTATTAGTATTAACATTTAATTTTTTGTTTAATTATTAATGCTATTTGCACACCACAATGTTCACATTGATTTACATATCAATGATATGATTTATATTAACTCCGACTTCCAATTATATTCTTTTTCTCTCTCCCTCTTCCCTATATAGGAACAAAATAGGCATGCGAAATGGGAATAGCTAGTATAACATTTTTGAACTGATTTAGGTATAAATCAGATTTTTAGTAAATTTTAATAAAAGTTCAAGGAATATTAGTTGAAAAATTGTGAAATCCATAAAATTTGTAGTTCAAATTAATTGTTGACTTTAATTTAGATTTTAATACAATTTTATAGCTGAAAAAAACATGGACATAGTGTAAAAAGAAAGAGAATTCTACTAGAATATACTAAACAAAGAAAAACCTAGGCAGACAGGCTCAACGACATGCTCATTTTCCATGTACTGATTTGGTAGTTTTTTGTTTAATTTTTTTTTAAACTACCAAGAAAAAACTACTAAGTGTAGCATCTTTCACTAAACAATTAGTATTATATATCCGTCAGTGCATCGGTATACTCTGACTATAAAGTTAACTTACGATATGAGTAGCTAGTTTTATATACCAATAGCATGTTGGAGCACTAATTTTTTTTTTATTAAAATACATTTTGAAATAATATTTTGATCAAAAAAATTGTGGTTAAAAATACTTAAATGTTTTGAATTTGAGTATAATATTAAAAATGAGTGATTAAAAATAAAAGAAAAAAATGAATTTTAAAAATAATGGGAACCAAACAGGGACTTAGTCCTGTTTTATTATTTTATTTGACAATAATCAATGCTATAAAATGTACTACAAAAATATGACTTTTGTGCGAGAGATCAACATCACCATACCCGAACTTGTCAAAGGTAGTATAACAACTTACATTTATCAGATGTATTACGGGTGTATGTCCCCCATTAACGAGAGAAAAATAGAGTAATGAATAGTATTTTTTGAAAAATGTGTGGTTGAAAATTAAAGTAACTTTATTGGTTTGTGTGTAGAATATTTTATTGGGTGAATGTGTGGTGGAAAATCTTACTGTAACAAACAATTTTTTGGAATAA
>CAIGRK010189943.1:0-15365 GCA_903798315.1 Fraxinus greggii | reverse complement strand
CATCTTGAATTTTCTTGATCGTCAGCTGCAAGTCCTTTGATAGCAATTTTTTGTCTCCAATTTGATCAACATGTAACAATGAAGACTTGAATACAAATGTTAGAGATAAAACTACTTTTTTTGTTATAATCAAAATATAAGATGAACCATAGGTCAACATAAACAACCGAAATTTCAACCAAAGATGAAATAACTCATCAAATTACTACCATCCAAGGTTGTGAAATTGTGAAAATCTTTCTTATGGTAACAACAAGAATGTTCTTCAACCTCCCACTGGGTTCAATAATCAAGCTAATGTAGGGAAACCATTTTCGATCTTTTGGGAACCTTTATTTCAGAGACTAGCTCAAGATAGCAATGATGATTCACGACTGGACAATATTGAGAATCATATGAGTAACATGGGGGCCACGATGGAATCTCTTGAGGTATAGATCAGTCATCTAGCTACTACAATAAACTCTCAATTGAAAAGGAAAGTTTCCTAGTGATACAGAGGTAAAATCAAATGAAAATTGCAAGGCCATCACCCTAAGAAGTGGTAAAGAGATTGAAGATTGTTGATACTGTGTGTTAATGAAGAAGAGGTCATGTTCAATATGTATCATGCTATGAAATTCCCTGAAGACACCTGTACATGCATATGATGACTCTGTAGATGTAGTAGTAATTGAAGTGTAGAAAGAAGAGGTTTTTGAAGGCCCTTTAGAGTAGTGTGTTGTGACTACTGCATCAAGAAAAGATATAACTAATGGTGAATGTTACATAGTGAGCAAGGAAATAGTTGATTGTCTATTGGCTCTTGAAACTTTCCCATTCGAAAGTAATATGAATTAGAAGAAGATCTTCTGCAACTTATCAATACTACTGAAACCAAAGAGAACCTGGATACTAAACCAGAGTTAAAGCCATGATCATTTCTTCATCATTAACTGAAAACGAAGAAGAAAAATTGCTCAAAATGCTAAGAGAACACAAGTCCTCCTTGGGATGGTCTATAGCAGTTATTAGGAGAATTAGTCCCTATGCATGCACAAGATCCTCATGGAAGACTTCAATAAATCATCTATTGAGTATCAAAGAAGATTGAATCCAGCAATGAAAGAAGCGGTACAAACAGATGTGTTGAAGCGATTAAATGATGGTATAATATTTGCTATTTCAAACAGCTTGTGGATTTGCCCTGTACAAGTAGTATCTAAAAAAGGTGGGACAACACTGGTGAAGAAAGACATCAATGAGCTAATTCCTACAAGAATAGTAACTGGTTAGAGGGTATGTAGTGGTATATGAAGCTGAACAAGACAAGGAATTTACACTCCCTTTTATCAATCAAATGTTGGATCCTTTGGCAGACTACTTTCATTATTGTTTATTAGATGGGTATTCAAGATACAATCAGATTGCAATAGCACCTGAAGATCAAGAGAAGACTACATGTCCTTGCCCGTATAGAACATTTGCATTTATACATATGTCATTCGATTTATGTAACGCTCTAGCTACCTTTTATAGATGTATGATGACAATATTTGCAAACATGGTAAAGGAGATCATGGAAGTATTCATGGATGCTTTTTTTTCCTTTTTGGTACGTCATTTGATTGTTGTCTGCACAACCTTACCTTAGTATTACAACATTGTGAAGAAAATAATTTAGTTCTTAATTGGGAAAAGTGTCATTTCATGGTACAAGAAGGGATGTGGTAAGTCACCATGTTTTAGCTAAAGGACTTAGGTTGATAGAGCCAAGATTCCTATAATAGAGAAGCTACCACCACCTACAAATGTTAAAGAAATTCAAAGTTTCTTAGGACACTATGGGTACTACAGATGGTTTATTATAGACTTCTCGAAGATAGTTAAGCCTCTACGCAACCTTCTAGAGAAAGACACTTCTTTTTGTTTTTTTCTTATGAAGAATGTCTCAAGACTTTTAAGATAATCAAGGAGAAATTAATTATAGCCCTAGTTATGATAGTATTGGAGTAGAGTAAACCATTTAAGGTGTGCGATGCAAGTGATTTCGCAGTTGGAGCAGTATTGAGGCAACGATGTGACAAGATATTCCGAGTCGTACATTATGCTAGTTAAACTTTGAACCGAGTTCAACAAAACTACACCAAAACAGAAAAAAATGTTAGCAGTATTTTATGCTTGTGAAAAATTTCGACCCTACCTCATCGACTCCAAGGTTAATGTCTACAATGATCACCCAGAGATTCGCTATTTGTTTGTGAAGAAGGATGCAAAACCTCGATTAATTCGGTGAATATTGTTGCTACAAGAATTTGGTGTAGAGATTCGGGATAAGAAGAGCAATGAGAATGTAGTGGCACCTTTCCCGATGAGCTCCTCTTAGCAGTTTCAACTAAACATCCATAGTATTTTGATATTCTCAATTACTTTTAGCCTATGGTAAGATACCACTAACATGACTTCTCATCAAAAGAAAAAGTTATTGTATGATGTGAAGTCCTATTTGTGGGATGACTTGTTGCTATTCAAAAGTTGTGCAGATCAAATGATAAGAAGATGTGTCCCTATGGAAGAAATACAGTCAACTATGCATCAGTGCCACTCTTTACCTTACTAGGGACCACTTTGGTCCAACACACACAACATCTAATGTATTATAATCTAATTTTTATTGGCCATCTTTTTTTCAAGAATTGTTATACCTTAGTCGTGCTCGTTGTCAATGCATGGGAAATATTTCAAGGCATCACGAGTTTCCATTTACCAATATGCTCAAGGAAGAGTTATTTGATGTATGGGCATAGACATCATGGGTCCATGTTCGCCCTCCTTAGGCCAGAAATATATCTTACTTGTGGTAGACTATGTTTCGAAGTGGGTACATGCCATAACAACACCAAAGAATGATGCACGGGTAGTTACTGAACATATTTTTACCTGTTTTAACATGCCCATAGCTATTGCCAGTGATGAATGTACACATTTCTGTAATACATTTTCAAATCTCTATTAACAAAGTATGATATGTGAGATAAAGTGACACTTGGTTATCATTCCCAATCTAATGGGTAAACTAATATATAAAATAAGAAAATTAAACAAATTTTGAAGAAGACGGTTTGCAGAAATCATAAGGACTCGGCTCACGAGCTAGATGAGGTCTTATAGGCATATTGTACGTCATTCAAAATACTAATTGGGATGTCAGCTTACCGATTAGTATTTGGAAATATATGTCATCTGTCGGTTGAATTAGAGACCGAGCTTACTGGACGATAAAGGAGCTCAATTTTGATACGAAAACAGGAGGTCCTAAATGCGTTTTGTAACTTGACGATTTTAAAGAATTTCGCAGTGATGCATATGAGAATGCAAAACTCTACAAAGAACGGATTAAGAAGTGGAATGACAAGATGAACTTGAGGAAAGAATTTATTCCAAGACAACAAGTGCTTCTTCACAATTCCCACTTGAAGTTGTTCCCGGGAAAACTTAAATAACGATGGTCGGGACCATTTATCATTCACAAAGTATTTCCTTTTAGCTCGGTAGAATTGATAAACAAAGATCGAGACAATAATCAACGACTGAAATATCACTATGGAGAACAAAAGCGAGATGTCGAAGACGTTCCTCTTAGAGATTCAAGCTAAAGCCATAGACAATGTCAAGCTAATAACGTTAAAGAAGCGCTTTTTGGAAGGCAACCCAAACTCTTTTCCTTCTTTTGAATTAGTTAGATGTTAGATTGTAAATTTTTCTATTATTCCTTAATATTTTTGCTAATTTTTGTAGGTCCTTACTTAAGTTTGGGGTGGTGACAATAGAATCGAGATGAGATTCGTAGTTAATTCAGCTAGAAAAAAAAGGATTTCAACCAAAAGCATGTACATAGTGCCTAAGCGCCATATACATAGCTCATCAATGCTCCAGAAGCTCACTTTGGACATATTTCAATAGAGATGAGGCGCTTAAGCACCATGCACATAGCACCCGGCTCCTAAAAGACCCAGCTTTTGAATTTTTTTTATCGAGATCAAGCGCTTAGGCACTATACATCAAGTGCCCGAATGTAATCCAAAAGTAAAATTTCCAGGAAAGCAATCTAGAACTAGCCTTGACAATTTTCTATCGAAACTAGCGCTTAGGCGCTATTCAGTGCAAAACCTAAATTGGTAGATTTTCTACCACAACTCAGCACCTAGTTGCCAGCCTGTTTTCCTCTCTTTTAATTAAACCCTAAGACCTCTTTTCATTCTTCACTTCAATATTCTAATCTTCATTCACATACTTCTTCTCCCAAGACAAATTATAATCTCTCCAAATCATTCCTCTCCAACCTTTGGGACAACATTATTTCTCTAATTCATTAAGTAATCTTCAAAAGGGGAATACTAAAGATTGTGAAGAAAACCTCCACAAGGTAAAACAAAGGGGAATTTGACTTGGCATATGTAAGTATCTCATCATCTCAGTCCTTCTACAACTCATGCTACTATTGGTGAATTGTTGGGTGAATCTTGTTATTTATGCTTTAGGAGATAGTAGAGAATGTTTGAATTTCCATTGTTGGAGACTTACTTTTGTGCACACAAGGTGTTTGATAAAAAGGTCCAAGTGAAAGTCATATCATTGTGGGTAGTATTTGATCACGAAATTGGCTACCTTATCATAGTTGCTTGGAACTATTATTACACATTGCAGTTTTTGTAGAAAAAGGATTGGTAGAATCAACCAGGTTATATTTACAGATGGTTCCTAAACGTGCTCTGAATACCTCATCATCTTCATGCAAAACAACCAAAGGCCACTATAATACCTATGGTAAGGGAATTCTATGCTAATGCCAATGAACATATGGAGTTCAAAGTATTCGTGAGAGGGAAATTGATTGCATTTCAATCGATTCTACAATCTCCCCGACCTGGATTATGATGAGTAGACAACATTTTGCGAAAAGAGAGTTGATCTCGATGAAATAATCCAATACTTGACTCGACCTGGCACTGAGGAAGACTTTTGAAACTGATGTCATTATTTTTTTTGATTTGGGTATGCCGCTTGAACGTAAAACTTGACATTACTTTATTTATGCAAAACTTCTCCCCAGCAGCAATGAAAGTGAAGTAATCAAGGATGGGGAGGATCATTCAGAACTCCATTCTACACACTTTGAGGGGCATAATCACTAGAAGCGCAATCCTTTAGTGCAGCTGGTCATGTGACAGATGACTAACCATCTCAATCACATCCTTCACCGCCAGTTAGTGATACTTCAATGGACCTTGTGAGTCAAATTCAAGCAATGCAAGTACAAATGTCACAACTGTAAAACTCCATTTACAAGTAACAAGTTCAGCAACAGTCCCTCCACCACCAGTTCGATCAATTTGTTTATCAATAGAATTAGCAATTCGATTATCAACTTCAATTTAACAATGCGCAGATTACTATGTTTTCAAACTCCAGTCTCAATTTTGGATATGGTGCAATCATGTTTCCTTAACCTCCGGTCTTTCCATCACATCCACCACTGTCATACCATGACTCTGACAGCAATGAAGACAATTAATGTCTTCACTCAGAGAAGTCCTACACCTTTGTCATTTCTTTTACATTAGGACTTTTGTTCAAATCTGGGGATGGAGACATTTAATTTCTTAATTGTTGTTGAATTTTTATTTATTTATTTATTGTTTTCATATGATTTGTGTGAATTTTCTTTTCTTTTTGTTATTATTTTGTGTAAATGTTGTGTGTTAGGTTTTAAAAAATAATAAAATAAAATAAAAATTTGTTGCTTACTTGTGTGAGTTAGATAGTCTTGTCGGCCATGATGCACAACACGTGACACTATTTATGCATGCGAATTAAGTTTAGCGTTGTATGTTAATAGGTTGGTTCTCGTGTTTTATAAGTTGAAATAGTGAACTTAGATGATCAACCCTTAAACTATTACGTTATACATCCTTGAACCACTTTGAGTATAGTTTGAGGGTGGTTGAGATGGTAAAATAGATTATCTAGAATTGTGTTGATTTCGTGCATGTTAAATATATTTGTGTGCAGTGACGTTAACTATCAAACATAAACTAAGTAATGACCATATGCTAGGGATCTAAGCCCTAATTATTTTTCCTTAGATAAAAGAAAAGAAAGGGCATTACATGTGTTAATCTTATGCCTCACTCCGTAGCTTTTTTTTACTTGAGTTGGTAAGTCTGTGGAGCTATGTCGAAATCCAGTACCCTTTGGTCATTAAAAGTCGAGGAGTTATCAACTTAAAACTTGTTACACGAATAAAAAAAAAGATAGGGGTGATGTAAATCATGAGCTATAATTGTTAAAATAGCAAATAATCATGCATATATAATTGAAGTATGGATGCTTAGATAACAAGTGAGTTTGAAGTATTTAGTATAAGCTTGAATGTTGAAGCACTCAATTTTGGGGAGAATCATCACATGCAAAGATTGTTGACATTGCAGGTCAGACCCAACCAAATTGAAGCAGTGAAAGAAATAAGTGACTTGAAAGTCAACCTTAGAATACACCTTGGGAAGAAAATCGAAGAAAATAAGTTCGGGTTATGTTCCATTTGGTTCTCAATTTTTGTACAATAATTATTTTTTAAATATTGACAACACTACATTAATTCAACTAATGGCATGTTCAATTCTAGAGAAGAAAGCAATTGAAGGAAGAGACGACGAGAAGAAAGATTGATTCAACTCCAAAACAGTTATTCTCTTTTTCTCCTTCATGTTTATGATTATGAACTTGAGTTTTCTTTATTTTTCCAATTATGAACTAAGTCAATTATCTAGGGGATTGATGTAACGTATACTTGATATTATGTTTCGATTTTCAATATATACTTCCTTTAGGTTTTGTTCTAAGTTTATTTGTGTTATTCCATTTCTAATACTTTCAATTAAATGTCTAGTAATTGATTAATTCAGTATTTAAGATTCGACACTCGAGAGAGGGAACTTTAGATGTGATCATAGAATAAGACCACCTAAAATTTCATATCGAAATAGAGTATAAATCATTTGAATCTTTTTTACAAAGAACCATAGAACTTAATGAATTCTTGTAATTTTGATTTGAAATAGAGATATTGAAATCAAAAGTTACGAATGATTTTCACTTGGCGAGAAAAGGAGTGAAAATATAATAGGGTTCTTTGCTTACAAGCTAGGAAAACCAATTGGAGATGAATAGAGAATTAAAAGACATTAGTTAATAGTTAGATAAAATCAAAACCCTAAGTTGTTATCATCTTGTTTAATCCTTAAGTTTCCAACGTTGATTTAGTCAAGCTTTCAATTTAGATTTAGTTAAATTTCGTTGATCCAATTAATTGGATCGTCCTATAATTGTAGTACTTAGTAGAGATTTAATTATGAAATCTCTGTGGGTTCGACATCCTAATTCATTATATATGACCATAGACATAAGTAATAACGAGATATGCCATTATTATTATGGATAGACTAGTACGTGTGGCATTTTTCACTGATGGTGAGTATTTGATTCTATAAATTAAAATGAAGTGACATTTAAAGACACAAAGATATTTTGTTAAGAGAACAAAATATTGAAGACCCTTTACATAGACCCCACATGGATAACTATGTGAGTATTAGTAGCTAATCCCTAATGTTGGGTAGTGATATTGGTCATTTGGATTGTGCTCGTCATAGTACATAATATGAGGATAGTCATACTTTGGTGAAATTGGATGTTGCTCTGCCAAAAGTCGTTAATACAACATCGTTCAAGTATGTTAAAAATTATATGAAAGTTGTGAATTATCAATAAATAATTCATCACTTTTAGTTAGTAAAAGATTATGATCTATGTTTCATTATATTAAGTTGATATAGATATTCAGGCCAAGGTGAGTTCATAAGTTGAAATAAGTTTCGATGATTATTGACATAAGAGCAGGACGAAATATATGATCTATTAATCGAGATTGACACATCTTTATATCTCATAATTGATTGGATCATATTGCCAAAAAGATTATAATTTCAAGATAAACAAACAATTTTGATTTTGCCACATCACGTGACATTTTTCATCAAATATTACTCGACACATTGCTAGATGTCAATAAGGGACACAAATGTAAATTAATTCATCTATATAAATTAATGATAAATTAAAATTGAGTTTTAATTATCTTATCTTGATTACATTAGAATAATAATTTATGTCATTCGATATCGTGATTGAGAACATAATTAGTTACACACAAAAGGAGAGAGCTTGAAAATTGATATTAAAAATTAATTATACAAATGTCCTAGTCAAATAATTAATTAATTGAGTTATTTATTAACGGGCATAATTTAATTAATAATTAACTTATCGACTAAGTTTCAATTAATTATATTAATTAACTAATTGGCCAATTTATGTTTAGTGGGTAGATCAACCACAATTAAACATCTATTAATAAACAATTAGGGTTAGAGTCTTTCATAACACAACTACAGTATTCATAATCTTGCTAGCATAAGAAAGATAAGACCTAAAATCTCATTCTTGTTCTCTTGTGTGAATTACCATTGGAAGCTGGACAATTGGATAACCATGATTTGAAAAGATTTGTGGTAGATCAAGATTCACACAAGAGAAAAGATTATGATTGTTCGTGATCAAGATTTTCCAAGAAGTTTGAAGAATTCACTAAAGGTAAAATTCTAATCACAATTTCTATATAATCACAAAGACGATACTTGAAGAGAATTGAAAAAATATTTTAAATTCTACCGTGTATGTATAAGTAAATTCCCACAGTATGTTAGTGAGACTTGATTTTATTAAGAAAACTAAAGAAATGGTAAACTGGGATAGTTACATTTTGATGTATATTATCGAGGATAGAGTTCTAAATGGAGATATTTCGGTGTGTTTAAGTTTAAAAAGGTAAGGGACGTGTCGTATAGTTCTCTTGAAACAAAGAATGAAGGAACTGAGAGAACTACATATCCGAACAAAGTCAAGGTGCAAACGTCAATCAAAGCCCCCACAAGCGGTGAATCAGCAGTAAAAACTGCAGTTCCAGTTCTAATCGTAGAAAGAAAAATGATCACACAAAGGATCATGTAATCTTTCATTGTAACAAGGTTACAATTTTGCTCTGCTCCAACATGTTTGCCTGCTATGAGTTCTATAGGTATATAAATTTTTTTAGGCAATGAAATCAAAACTTCTGCAGCTAATTCACTAAAAGTAAAAAATCTCTATAACATGTACTGCCAAAAATTCCACATACAATAAAACTGGCAATCGCTAGAATAACAATATAATATAAACTCCACTGCATTCTACTACGGGATATTATTCTATATATAACAGTCACCCGCTGCAAGTTCTGAATGAATCATTCAAATGTAGACATAAAATTGGCGCATAATATCAACAAAATCTACTTCACCATAACCAGAGCCAATGTTGTCGCTGTGATAATTGACCGAGCAAATTCATTTCTGGGGACGAAGCTTGCTCCTTTTACCAAAGAATAATGTCAATTCATGAACCAGCACAACATATGCACATAGTATAATCGACTAAAAAATGCGACCTTAACAAGAAAATTTGCAAAATGCAGGCACATGCACGTGGTCACAGTAAATAATAGACAAATTGAGTATTAAGCTCACCTTTGCTATTATCAGCCAGATTGGGGCTAGAAGAAGTTGATTTGTTCATTACATCAATCCCGAGCTTTGAACAGTCCATTCCAATTGCACCTAACATCACACGTCAGCATGAAATTTCAGCATCATATTTAAGATTTATCAGTTTTGTCTTCTGAAGTTTAATGTTTCTTCAATTTATTCACTCGATAGTCTACTGACATCAAATCTCAAGATGATTTCATTGATGACATGATTGATAATGTGAATTAGAAAGAAATGAATCTTGCCTGTTGCACTGTCTAGTCTAGTTTATAGTTTATACTGCATACCAAACATGTACAAGTATATACTTACAGTCCTTGAAGCACGGGAAAGCAGTGACATTTAGTAGATTGTAATAGCCCTCTTCGCATTCACACCTGTGCGTGAACAGGGACGTCTTGTTGCAGCTGCCTCCACCACAATCCGTCCAATGACAGGCTAAAACAGGATTCAAAACAAATAAATATAATAACATATCGATTAAAATGACTGTACTAAAATTGAGGATAAACATCTATTCTTCATTACGGTCAAAAATTGAAAGATTAGCTCTTTTCTCAGTTTCCGGCGCAGGGGCAGGGACATGTTCACATGAGGAGTTGAGTGTACCTGAAGACCAAAATATCCATCGTTATCAAAATAATGCAACCGTCTTCAATGATTGTTTTTTTTATTTTTTATTACAACTTTTAATTGATCACTACTATAAGAAACCAATAAATAAAACCAAAGATTTTAATCATAGAGTGAACGAACTTGTGCCAGGTGTGGACGTGCAGATTAAGAAATCGGCATAATTGACTAAAGATATATTATCAACTAAAATTAAACAAAAATACACATACATTCAAAATATGATTTTCTGTCCCTTTTAAAGCAGATCTAGAATCAAAGAATTGTAAAATGTATTAACATCTTCACCAAGTTTTTGTATAAAATTAACTTAACATGAGCGGGTCTTTTTCATTCTGGAACTTCCATCACCCGTTTTCAAATTTAACCATCCCAAGACAGAAGAAAGCTAATACTTCAATCGAAATGGAAAATGATAGAATATCCTTTTTTGCTTCAGAAGAAAATGACGTTCTTGATAAGATTTTTTACCAACTAAATTAAAAAACAATTTACCTACTTTTTAAAAACTGCTCAATTTGAACATCCTTCTCTGTCCATTTAAAGCATATCTAGATTCAGAGAATTGTAGTGTGTTATTTTATCTTCACAATCTCTGTGTAAAACTTGTTTAGCTTAAGCAAACACATTGCAGTCCTTTTCATTCACTGGTTTCACCTTTGTCGAAAACACATAACCAACCAAAGAGAGAACATAAACTAATACTTCAATCAAAACAGAAAATGAACTAATATCTTTCTTGACTTTTTTTTTTCGTTCGTCTTCTCTTCATTTTTCTCGATAACTTTTAAGACACTACTGTAAAACTCATTCATTCTTTTTTGTCGCGTTGTGTGCAATATGCTACATGTGTATATTCATCTATAGTTTCGCGCATCTATTATAGAATAAACCTGGAACTGATCTAGTTATAGTTTAATTTCTTGCCAAAACCAACGTAGTTTAAACAGGTACAGGATAGTTAAACACAAATCTTTAAACCCTTAAGCCCTGAAAGGCGAATTTTCAAAAATGAACGCTCCATTTGGTCTTACATTTTATGAAAGATAGAGATGCTTGTAAGCAATCTCTCTGCTTTTCTTACATAGAACACATGCACAATTTTCCAAAATCGATAGCACAAAGATTCAAACATGGAACCGCTGCATGCTCTCATACTATGTTAAGCTGCTGCGTTCAAAATATAAAGCTATTGGAGGGGAAAAACTTATTTAAATTCTATCTTGAACAAGAAAGCTGCTCATAAGCACTTTTCAGCTCGAGTGTTGTAAGTTGTTCTAACTAATTCAATACAACTCGTTTTGGCTCTTGATTTTCAGAAATATCTTATTGGACTCCAAAGAAGACAAAACGACACCAAATCAAAGTAGAGAGAGAGAGAGAGAGAGAGAGAGAGAGAGAGAGCTAACAATTAGGGATGGCACAAGGCAAAAACTTGAAATCAGTATCATTTTCAGAACGAGCTTGTTTCCACCCAGCTTCACATTCACATACAAAACCAAAACTGCTCTCGTTTGAAGCTCTGCAGCTACCCTTTCCACATACATTTTCTTTACAAGCATCACCTGTCAACACATATCTAAACTTACAACCCCTAAAAAATAACATCGAGAATCACATAAATATGAAAATCAAAAACACGTTGACTGATAAAATTCATCAAATCCATATCCCGTTTCAAGAAATATCAACTCACAAACATCTTCTTTGCAAGCATCACCGATCAATAGCTAATCCATCTTAACAAATATACCAAAAAAATTGAACCAATTTATCAAATTCCTGTCCCATTTCGAGAAAAAACAAAAAAAAATAAAATAAAATTCATAAACATTTTCTTTGCAAGTATTACCTATCAAAATCTCCAAATGCGTGCTCGGTATACATTATCACGGCACAGTTCATTAAACAGGATTTTAGCGGCAGGCCTATCTAATCCAGCTTACCAAATACCAAAAACAATTACACGGAGAATTACATAAATATCTAAATAAAAGAGACCCCAGTTAGTCGAATTCATCAAATCTCATTCACTTTAAAGAAAATCAACCTCAACTTTAACCAACTCGTCTATAAGACAACGACATGGATTGAATTAAATTTATCTTCAACAATCACGTAAATATCTAATCAAAGACACCACGGTTGATAAAATTCATCAAATCCCACTCATTTTCAAGAAAATAAACCCCAACTTTAACCATTTTGAATCTCGTCTTTAACAAATTTACATCAACATTTACACGTGTATACATATATATATCGAACATAAAGACAACCCAGTTGATAAAATTTATCAAATCAATGGGAAAAGTTTAGAAACAAACCGAAGAAAGGAGTTAAGAAGTTGCCGGTGGCAGTCCAAGGTTGCACTTGCATAACAAGAATGATTGTAAGAAAGGCAAGATTGAAAGGTTTAGACATGTTTAAGAAATAATTAACAAAGAAACAGAATGCAGTGAAATTTGGATTAAAAAAATTGGACGCTTGCCACTTTATGTATACACGATACCATACTGATGTATAAATTTGAAAGGCTAACGTGGCTCAATCTTTGTTCAAGTCAAACATTATATAGAGTCGTTCGGAGTTGAGGCGTGACTATTCCTCTGCTTTACCTTGCCTTGCCTTTAGGTTCCTCTCTGGTATCTTATTAATTATTTCAGGTATTCTAAACCACGAATAATCCTTCCCCCACACCCCTCCCTCCAACTCGTTTTGTTCCTTAAATCCCTATTTGGTACGCATTGAATTTCTCATTTTTATTTTTCTTCTTATTCTCAATTACATATTTTTCAATAAAATAATATTTTTTATCACATCAATAATTTTTTCTTCTTTTTCAATCACACATTCTCCATCAATCTATTATTTCACAATACATATTTTTTATCACATCAATAATTTTTTCTTCTTTTTCAATCACACATTCTCCATCAATCTATTATTTCACAATACATTCTTCCAAAATAATGTGGCTCAAATACATATTAAGCCTATGTTTGACACCCATTTATTTCTCATGTTTTTTTTATCTTTCTTCATTCAACTACACAATTTATCAATAAAATAATATTATACATAAATCTAAAAATTTTCCTTACGTTTTAACTAATTTTCCATCAATCACTATTTTAAAAATTATTTTCAAAAAAAATGGGTGTCAAAGAGCCCTAAATACTTCCAAGTTCACCTATTTTATCGCCTTTTTTTATTCTAAACGTAAATTGGTGTTTTGGATTTAGAATTTTTGCTGGCGAATATTAGTCTTTCATTCTTTAAAAAAAAAAAATTCAGTATATTTATTTTTAACTAAATATTCATACAATAAAATATTCTACACATAAATTTAAAAAATTTCATACTTTTTAACTATATATTTTCCAAAATTCACTATTTAAAACAATATTTTTCCAAAAACAATGGCAACCAAACAGGGACTTATTATGTAATGAATTAATATTTTACAAATTCAAATATTAAAATATGATTATTTTCTAAAAATATCAATATTTTGAAAATCTAATTGGGCTAACAAGCTAAACCTTCCATGCTGAAAACTAGGACCAATCGTTTGTCTGGGTTTGATTGAGCCTCCTGTAAGAGTGAACATTATTTAAAAAAGGAAAAAAAAAAATTAAAAAAATTACTTGTGAATTTTTTTGACATTTTAGGAGCTTTATATTTGATTATTCATATATTTTTATGCTGTTTCTTGTTGTTGAAAATTAACTCGTACACAAATTTTTACAATCTGTGTTGTATAATTAATTATTTAATTACATACGCTTTATTTGGGAAGCAAAGTAAACATTAAATATTTACCTAACAATTTGAATCTAGATGAGCTTGTAATTTTCTTTCTTTTTTATTTATTTTGAAAAGAGAACCGTGCTGAAAAAAATGGTCATCATTTATTGAGAAAAAATTCTATTGCACAAAAAGTCAAACACCCGTAAATAATAGCTAGCTCTATAAACTTATAATTCCTACACATTAAATATTTACCTACCAATTTGAGTCTAGATGAGCTACGCCATGTAGAAATTTTTGTCACGGAACCATATTCATTTCAACAACGGCCTATAATATTCTTTAACATGATCATGATTTTTGTAAGTTTAGCGTCATCCTTCTAGCGGGGATGGAGTTTGGACTTTGAGCTCAGGTTTGATTCCATTTAATTTACTTTATTTTATTATTTCTCATATTTATTTTTAACCACATATTCACACAATAAAATATTATATTTGTGAGGTCAAAACATTTCTCTACTTTTTAACAACACAATTTCCAAAAAATATTATTCAAAACATATTTTTTTTTGAAATAAAGGTCACCAAATATGGGCTTAATTTGTGGAACACTATGATTGTCACAGTGCTACAATGCAAATGACTTGTTGTCACTTGTAGCACGTATGTGCCAACAGCAATAACTAGGAAAGATATGCCAGTTGAATAGTTTCTAATAAAACTCCCTATTTTATTTAAAAAGTTCGTTATCTTATAACCACCACAAAAGTTATTAAGCGCTCTAGATTATAATCCCACCACAATTAAATACATTTTTTAATAAATACACCACAATCAATTTACAAATATCCTGCTAATTGAATAAAAATGAAAAATGAAAAAAAAAATTAAAAAGAGGAAAAAGTCTTGTGGTGCACTTATAAACTATTTTTTTCTTAATTGTTTTTTTAAGGAAAGGGAAGACAAAGAGGAAAAAGAAAAGGTTTGACGATGATTTGATTCGTACAATGAGTCGGGTATTCGGGCAACAATGTAAAACCCTAATTGTGTAAGACTATTCTTACTAAAAGTCGGTTGGTTGTGAAACTTTGAGGTTTCGAAACTGTGATTTAGGGTGAAAAACGCGATATTCGACCCAACTATACCTAAAGATGGGTGATTATGTGTAAATGTAGAATTAAAATCTAATTAACTAGCAACACTTCACAAGTTAATTATGTTTAGGTGATTAGTCATACAATTTGATTTTCCTATCTTGAATTACCGCAATAATAATAAAGCAGTAAAATCAACA
>CAIGRK010189797.1:0-11875 GCA_903798315.1 Fraxinus greggii | reverse complement strand
TTCTTTTGCATCATGTGCCCCTCCATAGGTACACGGTTCCAGAATTTTGAGCCTGGAAGCATATTCTTGTGCTGGGCTTGCCCATTGCCTGCACATTGAAGTACTCGTAATCGAGCTCTCAACGCTTCCATTTCATCCTAAAGATCAAGCATGACTGCAACACCTTCAGTTATTGCTGTGCAAGCCCTTCGACTCATCCAATTGGATGTGTAATTCACAAATTTCCGTATCTGCCACCTCGACTTTTTCCTGGAGGCCCTCCACGGCATAGCATAACCTAGTATTTTTCTCATCAAGCGCATCCACGCACTATTTTGTACTCCTCTTTTGAGGATATACGACTTCTGTGGTGTTTGATGTAATTGAATCCATAACTTTCTTATCGAGGGTCATAAGCCGCATCTCTAATACCAACTTTCACGGGTGCCTTTCTTCGGGGCATAGAAAGGGATACCGTGTGGCAGTAGTCTGCTCCAGTAGACTACCTTCCGCCTTTTTTCGATCGTTTCAGGATGAAAGAAAATTTGATTACAATTTGTAGAAAGCTTGCATTGAAAGTAAATTGATCATTTATTGATAAAAGCGTACAATTGATGAAAGCAGAAAATTACAATAGCTAGTGCAGGGGAACACCAATAAGCTTGAAAGATTTTTGAATGACTAATACCCCCTATAATAGCTCGCGGAAGAAAAACCTAAGTGATCGCAATAAACGTTTAAATGACGAGAAATCATACTAAACGTTTACCAATATCAAAACTATTTTACAATTGAAATAAATTAGTACAATGGAAAGGAAATTACAACTCAGACTGAACTAATATTTACAAAGTACGGCCGAAGTTGGCAAACTGCAGCTGCGATTGGGTCAAAGGCTAGATAAAGCTGCGGTTCTTGACACACGAAGATATATCGAAAGGAACCATGATGGATGAAGAGCAGTATCAAAATCGGGAAATTAATCTACTTCTCTCTCATACGACCTGATTTAGCCTTTGTGTTGTGAGCTGTTTATGAACTCCCCTGTAAAGAACATGCTGATGCTACATATAGATTTTTGAGGCAGCAAAAAGGAAGTGCGTGAAAAGCTTTACTATTGTGTAGGATCTATTTAAACAGGCAGCTACAACAAGGATTTGTGCTTTTACTGTAGGTAACTGTGACATTAAGAAGAAAAACAGTTGTTGCAAGTTCTACCAAACAGATGTTGCAAGTTCTACCAAACAGTTGTTGCAAGTTCTACCAAAGCAACCTAAGGGATTTGCGAGCTTATGTGGACGGAAAATTTTCTAGAGGAGGAGAAGGTTACTATTATAGGTCCTATGAAAGTAATTTGTGATAATAAAGTTTCCATTAGTGTTGTTCACAACCTTGTCAAACATGTAGGATTATAGCACGTTGAAATCGATAAGTCATATTATCAGAAAGAAGCTGGAATGAGGTATCATTTGCATGCCTTTGCCACCATCTATAAGCAACTGGTTGAAATATTCACTAAACGACTAAAGATGCTACAATTCGAGACTTTAGTTAGCAAGCTCGGTGTGAACATATTTGAACCAGCTTAAGGGATAGCACAGGAGATCTCATGTTGTAGACCTCAAATAAGGAAAACCATATGGTTATCCTAGATTAGACAAGTATTTTTCTAATTTTAACTTAGCATATTGGTGCCACTAAAACTCCGCTTAGCCCCCCATTTGACAACCATACTTTCGGAGAAAAAGAGTTTTAAATAATGATTTTTAGGAAAATGTGTGGTTAAAAAGTAGAGAATAATTTTGGGTTTACGTGCAAAATATTTTATTGTGTGAATGCGTGGTTGAAAAGAAAAAAGAGTTTGAAAAGTATAGTTGTCAAATAGGGGCTTAGTACGTTGTTAAAGCCTATGAAATGGTTTTCTGTACCATGTAAATTCTCGAGATTGAATGCGAAGTATTTCATCCATTCAAACTTACGCAGTTATATTTAATTATTTGTTGCACATGTTGCTTAAGTTATTCCTCTCTTCTAGATCTACCAGTGAACCGAACGTAGTCGTCAGGAAAGGAATTATGTGGCCAATTCCAAATTTATTGGGACAAGGCTGAATTTGTTATTGTCGTGCATTCAGAACAGTGTTTTAAAACTGTTTCAAACCCTTTAATATCGAGAACAGTTTATTCCATTCTTCCTGATTAAATAAAATATTTGTTTTCATTATTTTACCCAAGCATATTGTCTTCAAATTTATCCATTTAGTGAGACACAAATGTGAATCTGTTGAGAGCAAGATATATCACACAAGGCACCTAAAGACACTTGGTCACGCCAGAGAAACTAATCAGGTTATAAGAAATCTTTGGCCTCAGAATACACTTCCTCCATTTGCTTAAATCAGACAGAAAACCATTGCACGTATAAAATTTCTAAGAATGGTAATGAAATTACGTAAATCTGACTATGAATTGACCATGTTCAGATGGAGCAGTCGCACAAATAAACATATTCAACTACTTACTTCCAGACCAAACAGTCAATAGCTGGATTATACTTTGCTCGGCCAGATGTCACCTGAAAACTTGTTTTTGCTGTTTGTTTTGGTACTGGCACCTTAACCACCACTCCAAGCGCAAACATTTTTGCCCCGAAAACACTCTTCACCTGATAAAGCATGACTGTGTCAAAGACATGGTACATCACAGACAATAATAAAAAGATCAAAGTAAGATGACTAACCTTAACATTCACTTCCATGCGAGTCCTTCCCAATTCCTTGATAGTTGGCAGTACCCGAAATGGAAGATTTACTCCCTCTGTGATACGATACCTATAGCAAAGGCATTTATGATTGTAAGAGGAGCACTTGTATAAAATGGTATACAAAAAGATGGGTACATATATAATGTCTATTCAAACACAAAGAGGGCTATGGAGATAGAAATACAATAAGTGTCATTATGCAATGCATAAATATAAGCCGAGATAAATTTTCAATCCGTCATGTAATGCAAAATTGAAGTAACATCTTCTGAGAGTTACATAGTAATAACAATACATAATCAGTTGACTCCATATTATGCAGATGCAGATTCTGAAATATAAGCTTAAGGCATTGCGATAAAGATTTTCCGAAGCAAAATATTAAGACTTCTAATAAAAATACATTCCATTGAAATCAAGTATTGACAGAGCTTGGTATGAAACAAAACAATCAAGAATTTTTGAACCAAAACTATGACAGCGTTAAAAAAATACAGCCCACTGAAATAAAATGTTGGCGCAGCTTGCTGGGATACAAAAATTCTCAAACTAACCATAATACTAACAAAATGTGGTAGTTTATTTCACAGCATCCTATTCACGTTCAAATCTCAATTCTTTGAGATCCCATCTTCCCATAATTCTAAATGCTATCTTCATACCCATAATTATCCTGTAGTAATGGACAAAGCTCATTCCTCACATCCCATAGCCTGCCTTTCTGGAGATATCTCTAGGCTCCAGCAGACCACGTTGGGGATCACACTTACATCAGTTACGGTTCTCATCATAATGCATGTTTCTTCCTTCTGGTTTAGTTAGTCTAAAGATTATTATGAAATGCAATCCTAAGAAACCACCCAAAGGTTGTGAGCTTTCTTCACATATAACTCCTCAACCTTCCATTTTAATTGCAGATTCATCCTTTTTCACGGTTTCCATCCAAACTATTCGTTAGATTTGCAAAAAAGATTATACCTATTGACCATCATTCGTAAGTAACCTTTATGACAGATCTTGCAAGTCTTCGTTCTCTCGCTCATATTCTGGACAGAAGATATCTTCCCTTCCATTAAGCCGATCTACAGCTGGTTGACCTCAAGCATGGCTTTGCAAGACGTTGACCCCCACTTCTTTCAACGAGGCTAATGTCTCTTTCTCCCCTTTGGTTTTGGGAGCTCTCTTTACTCTTCATCCTCCTCTTCTCGTTGATTTCCCCATAGGCCTTGAAATATTGCAGGAAGATGCCAAGGTGAGGCATATTTGGGGGCACCTGCATGCCCCCTTGTGCCTGGATCTACTGAAGGAGTTGCATGGATGAGTTTTGCTGTGTTATACTCCTCATATTAGTGATCATAGCAGCCACCACTCTGGTGAGGTGAGCAGCAACTCTACTACCTCATCAGCGGTGCGATCACTGGTTTTGGGAATTGTAGAAATCCTAAAGATTGCATTGAATTTATTCTTGTACCATATTTAGATTTTTCCCATAATTAGGTAGACTGCAATTTCGGTAATATCCACCACCTTATTTAGGAAATTACTTTCCTTTTTCCCTTAATTCTCGTGTATTATAAATTACGAGGTTGTATACGGTTGATAAATATATTAGAATACAGAAAATTATTCTTGTCTTCATGGTATCAGAGTTTTGAAATTAATGACGGAAGTCCCGTCAATAGTAAAAGCTCAATGTCTTCTGAATCCTCTCACAGCGAGGTAGAAATCAATTCTGCGATGGGCTCGACGGGAGGAGAGAATGCTTCGTTTCAACTCATGGTGGAGAAGTTGAATGGAAGAAACTTCAGGGAATCGGCTCAATCCATTAAACTGGTAATCGATGACAAAAAAAGCTTGGTTACCTGACCGGAGAAACTAAGAAGCCAACTGATGTCATTCTCATGTCCGAGAACTCAATGGTCATGGCGTGGCTGGTGAAATCGATGAAGCCGTCAATAGGAAAAAGATACCTCTTTCAGCCGCCCGCGAAAGATGTAGGGGAAGCTGTCAAGGAAATGTACTCAGACTCAGAAAATTCTTCCCAAATCTTTGAAATCAAAACACGGCTGTGGCAAACTAAACAGGGGAACAGGGATGTTACCGAGTATTACTTGGAAATGACCTCTCTCTGGCAAGAGCTCAATGGCAAAGTGATGTAGCATCAAAGGAAAAAATAAATAAGGACAGAGAGAGGGAAGCACAGGCAAAAGAGTAAGCAGCGGAACAAGAGAAGGAGGAGGAGAAGAAGAAGTAGAAGAAGAAGAGGAAGAGGAATTACCAAGGAAGAAGAAAACGTGGGCAGCAAGCCTGTTTTATTGTCATTTCATCGTGGTCTGGGTCTTTTCCACCTTCAATACAAGCCACTTATAGATAATCCTAAAACGTTATGGGCTTGGGTCAGGCCCATAAATACAAGCCCAATTTAACATACACCAAAATAGTAAAACCCAAAATATTTAAATGGATGTCCTCATCAACTCTCCCTGAGGTGGAAGAAAACCTCAACTCTGTCGAGTGGACAAAACACAAAAGGGTATAGTCAATCTCCCAACCATAAGCTAAGTGGTTGAAAAATCTTCTTCTGACAGCCATAAACACGTTTGAGTGGAGGTCTGAATATGGTGTCTCCACCGGTTCCCTCGACATGGGTGGAAGGTGACCTGGGCAAAGGAAGATCCTGCTGGCTGCGATAAAGCTCCAGTAAGTCTAGATGATGGAGTTTTTCTCTAGGAATCCATGCACAATCAAAATAAGGTCGATCTCCCCAACGAACAACGTAATGTTGTATCTTTCCATCATTGGCCAACACAATCTATTCATCTAAAATAGCATCGATTTTATCTTTGTGTGCTATGATAGGCTGTATTGAGAAGAAATAACCGATTCAGGTTGGGGGTCCATAGATGGAGGTAGAAAAAGATCCTCGGAGGGAATAAAACAGACTTTGTAAGCAACTAAGTCCTCAACAATAAAAGTAGAGTAGTAACCAAAATGTGATGGAAGATCAATAACATATGCATTTGAACCAACACGTTTTAAAATTTTAAGAAGATCAGCATACGGGCTTTCAACTTGGACGCGGATCCAGATGGATGTCGTTCCGGTCTAATTCGGATCATAACATAATCCCCAATGTTAAATTCAACCTATCGTTTATGCAAATCAGCTTGAAGTTATGTATTACTTGTTTCAAGTTGTTTATTGATCTTAGCCCATATTTGAGCCACATTCTTTCTCATTTTTTCTCATTTATTTATCTACAGTACTCATTTTCAACTACACATTCTCTAAATAAAATTATATTACACACAAATGTAAAAATTTTCATCACTTTTCCACCACACATTCTCCCATCAATCACTATTCAAAAACTAATTCTTCCTAAAAAATGGGGGCCAAACACCCACTTAATATGCAACTCATGAAGATGTTGTACAACTACCTCAGCTGATCAGCTGACACAGACATGGGAATAAGGTCTAAAGGATACTTAGGTTTGTAATCATAAACAACTTCAAAAGGACTCGTACCTATAGACCGATTTACAGAATTGTTACATGCAATTTGGGATGCAGGGAGGATCAAATCCCAATTCCTAAGATTTTCCTGGACTAGACATCTTAATAGATTACCAAGACTACAATTAACAACTTCGGTTTGACCATTGGTCTGAGGGTGATATGCCGGAGAATTCAATTTAGTGTCAACCATGTGCCACAAGGTTCTCCAAAAATGGCTAGTGAAACGAACATCCCTATCTGAGACAAGGAAAGCCATACAACTTAACAACCTCATTAAAATACAACATGGAGATCTTAGACACGTCTGAAGTCTTTGCTACAAGGGATAAAGTGGGTCATTTTTTAGAAACAATCCACTATTACAAAAATAAAGTCAAGTTTCTTTGGAATAAGTGGGAGTCCTAACATAAAATCCATACTGACATCTTGCCAAGGACAATTAAGAGTGGAATGAGGTGTTTAGAGACCAGTGTTTTCCTCTTTTGTTTGGCAAATGAAGTACTATCTATCTTATCCACATTTGTCTTCATACAAGGCCAATAATTGGCGTTCAACCCTCTCTATGATCATATCACGTCCAAAATGTCCAGCCAAGCCCTCGACATGACTTTCCTAAACTATAAAATCTCGTACTGAAGTCCAAGGGATGTACAACTTATTGGACCTAAAAAGATAGCCCTCTTCTAGACGAAAACCATCACTAGTATCCCATTGCCCACTTTGCAAAGCATGAAAAATGTCCTTAAAATTAGGACATGACTCATTTTCAACGCCTATGACCTTGACACTCATGATAGACAAAAGGGATATGCGACGACTTAAAGCATCAGCTACCTGGTTTTCAACGTCTTTCTTATGTTTCAAAACAAAAGAATATGCCTGCACATATTCAATCTAACGACCATGCCGAGAATTTAACCTTTTTTCGGAATTTAGGTAACAAAGGGCCTCATGATCCGAATAAAGAACAAATTCCTGGGGTAACAAGTAATGACGCCAATAGCGCAAAGCCTATACAACTGCATACAATTCCTTATCATAAGTCAAGTATTGCTGTTTGACATCATTTAATTTCTCACTAAAATAAACAACATGGTGGCTTTCCTGGCTCAGGACCCCACCTATTTCTACCCTAGACGCATCACTCTACCTCAAAAACTTTGGAAAAGTCGGGAAGTCACAGAAGCTTCTGTCATTCGCTTCTTAACCAACTTAAAAGCTTTAGCCGCTTCTTGCGTCCGATGAAATTCTCGTCTCTTCATGCACTCCGTGATAGGAGCCATGATCGTGCTAAACCCTGTAATGAAAAACGATAAAAGGTAGCTAAGCCATGAAAACTCCTAACGTCATGTATAGTCTTGGGTTCAGGCAAACTAACAATGGTCTGAATCTTTGCAGGGTCAGCAAACACTCCCGTAGCGGAGGCGATGAATCGTAGGAAGACAATTTTATCGGTGAAGAAATAACAATTCTTCACATTAGCATATAGGCTTGTTGCACGAAGGGTATAACAAACCAGTATGAGATGATCTCGATGTTGCTCCCTAGTTTTACTGTACACAAGAATGTCATCAAAGTAGACGACGAGAAATGTACACGTGAACGGTCAAAGGGCTTGTGTCATCACCCTCATGAAAGTACTCGAAGCATTAGTTAGTCCAAATGGCATGAACACTCATCAAGACCATCCTTCATTTTAAAGGCAGTCTTCCATTCGTCACCTGGGCGAATCCTAATTTGGTAATCCTTTGTGAAGGAGCTCCTTTACTTGCCTTTGGAGCTCAGTATGCTCAGTGGAATTCATTCTATAATGAGATAGTTTGGGAAAGACAATCCAGGGACAAGATCTATAACATGTTGAACATCCCGTAAAGAAGTAAATAGATCAGGAAGGTCCTCAGGAAAGTCATATTGAAACTCTTGAAGAACTGACTGGACCTCATTAGGGATCACTATTGGAGATTCCGACGGAACTTCCATGACAACCACATCAAACACAACAGAATCTTCCACGAGTGTACACTCAAATTCTGTAGGGCTAAACATATTTAATCCTTTCTGTTCCACAATTTTCTCGGCCTGCTATAAGTCAACAAGTTTTGGTGGTAAAGGATTAAGGTGAATCTTCTTTCCATTAAACACAAAGGAACTTAAATTTGACCAACCATGGATAGTCACACTTAAATCAAACAATCAGGGTCAACCAAGAATGATGTGTCCGACATCTATAGGAATAACATCACACCATATATGACCTTATGCTCAAGAAATTGGATAGGCACCAAACAACGCTCGTTCACAGCAATAGAAAAAGTTTCAACCCAAGAGACACTAAGGTTGAGGGAGTGGGACCGGCTTCAATCCAAGACGGGATACCAAACTGCATTAATGCAGCTACCACTATCCACAATAATTTTACAACCCTTGTCATTGATCTTGATAAAAGTGTGAAAATGGCATGACGACACCAGTCATCAACATCTTTAGGTTGGGTAAGGGTTACAGAACCTAGATCCATAGAAAGAGTTCGCTACCTAGAGCCTGTTTGAGCCTCTTTTTTGTCAACAATGCATTTTGGAATAGCAGAAGAATGTGTGGTTGAAAATAAGAAAAAAATGTATTTTGAAAAAAATGGAGATCAAACAAAGGTCCTGACAAGGTATCCCCAATATCATCCAGATCGTCAAATTCTTCCAACTTAGGCTCATAGACTTGATCTTCTAATGGCTCATCTACGACATCATTTCGTTCCTCAATAACTAAGGCTTAACTAGGACATTTGGATGAGATATGATCGAAGCCTTTACAATTGAAGCACTACAAACAGGAAGAAGTTTTAGGAAATTCAGGAGCTTTACCTTTATTTTCCAACACAAGAGGAACATTAGATGGGGGAGGCCCTAGGAGGGACTCAACAAGAGCAGGTGGCACAGATGAGACCGAATGACAATTGTCACTACGCCTTCCATACAGAGTCTTAGTAACCAACTCATAATCTTGGATTAAATAGTAAACGTGATCAAGAGTAGTGACACTTCGACGGACAAGGTCACGCCTAAGATCGTAT
The DNA here is from genome assembly GCA_903798315.1 of Fraxinus greggii. Lineage (NCBI taxonomy): Eukaryota > Viridiplantae > Streptophyta > Magnoliopsida > Lamiales > Oleaceae > Fraxinus > Fraxinus greggii. The sequence goes on along the minus strand of CAIGRK010189797.1, from coordinate 2,545 downwards.
CTTAGACCCTTGTCTAAACCTACTCAAAGTCATAGCCTCATCTTCAACGATGTGACATCGCATTCGAGATTCATCAAATTGAGTAACATAGTCACTGGACAATTTCCCCGTGTAAAGGCATTCCTTTGGTCCAACAAATTGCCCCTATAAGATTAGGGTAAAAACTTCTCTTGAAGGCGACGCTTCGTTTCCTCCCAACTTCCAACAAGAGGTGCAGGACGCCTCTTAAAGAGATTCTCAACACCTTCCCAAAATAGTTGGGCAGTGCCAGTTAATTTCAGACTAGCAAATTGGAGTCTTCGATCCTCTAGGATTCCATACCATGTCAAGAAACGATCCATATCTCTAATCCATTGAGTAAAAACACTAGGATCTAAGCAACCATTGAAAGTAGGAGTATCTAATTTGATGTTTCTAAAATAACGTTCTTCATGGCTAGGAGAATGAGTATCGTGACGACCATGGCCTCGTTCTCACTCACAGCCATGATCCACATTCTTTCGATCACGTTGAAACTTATTGACGACGATAGTGTATATTATGGTACGCTTTAGAGTTATCAGCAGCAGTCGAACGAGGGATTTGTTAAAATTGTCCAACCTAGAAGCTACGTCTCTGCTCTCTTCACGAGTAGCAGCCATCTCAGTTTGGACAGCCACTAACTGAGTCTGTAGATGTTGCTGGTTAGTGGCAAGTTGAGCTAATTGTCTAGTGAGTGCATCAAATTGGGATAGGTCCATGGTCCATGTACTGGAACTAGAGGTGACAAGACGACCACTACGCAACTAAATGCAATATAATACCAATTAAATTATGTGCAATGGATAGATCAATGAACAACAAGTGCAAGTAACGAAAAATAGCAACCTGAGCATTTATTAAAAGTTTAGGATTAAGTAAATCCAAATATGACAAATTAATGCTGCTGATACATGTAAAATAACAAAGCGATGGTCAATTACTAGTCAAAAATCTGATCACATAAAATAAGTGGAGTAAAACTAGGGGTTTAACAAGTCAAGGATTCAATCACGAGATTTTAGGTAAAATACTGGAATAACAACAGCACAGAAAAATTAATCGATGCAATTTTAAATTAACATTAATATAAACCAAAGATAAATAACTCTCCTTTTTTCCATTGAGACGATGTGTCAATCAACCAAAATAAAAGAGGTACCTGCAACTAATGTTAGAATTTTTTTTTTCACTTTTTTATTCACACCTTTCTTTTCTATTTTTTTTTTAATCAAAGTCAAATTACACTTTCAGATTAAAAAAAAAAAAGGGATATACCGAAGCCCAAACACAACTAGGGCAGAGAATGAAAAAATTAGAGACCGACACAGAAGTCTGCCATGTCTATGTTCTCCAGAATCTGGGATCCAGGCCTTCTAGCGTCGTTCGGATATTGAAGTTTGTGATGTCGAAGGTGAATATTTGGTTTCTGTGTATTTTTTGTTTATAAGTGGTTGCTGAGAATCTTGGAACACACAGAAATTTCCCTTTTTTTGAAGTTGAAGGGGAACTTACAACAGATGCAAGAATGGATAATCTATCAGAAGCAGAAGAGAGGGCTGAAAGTTCTTTTTTTTTTAGGTTGTACGGATTTCTCTGTTGGCAAGGCTACTCATTCCAAACAATCTGACGATGCTTCAGTGGTATGAGATGAGCGTATGGATGAAGTCTTTTCGAAGTTTTAGCTCTGATATCAAATTTGATGTAGCATTAAAGAAAAAAATAAATAAGGACAGAGGCAAAAGAGTAAGCAGCAGAAGAAGAGAGGAAGGAGGAGAAGAGGGATTACCAGGGAAGAAGAAAAAGCAGGAAGCAAGCCTGTTTTACTGTCATTTCATCATGGGCTGGGTCTTTTCCACCTCCAAATTCCTATACAACCACTTATAGATAACCCTAAAAAGTAAGCAAGTTATGGGCTTGGGTTAGGCACGTAAATACAAACCCAATTTAATATAACCAAAAATAGTAAAACCTAAAATAATCAAATGAATGTCCTCATCACAAAGAAGAGTGGGAATTCCCTCGGGACAGTATCAAGTACAAGAAAAAGTTTGAAAATGAACGGGTTTATGAGTTCCTCAACAGCCTTAATCGACGTGAGGGGGAGAATTCTGGGTTGACATCCACTGCCCTCTGCACACGAAGTGTTCGCCGAGGTGAGAAGGGAGGAAAATCGCCAAAAAGAGATGATGAAGACGGGAACAGCCTACGATGGGGAGATGTCGGCACTTCTGTGGACTGGAATTGGGCAGTCTTGGTATGAAAATGGGCCTTCACTATAGAGGATTATATCATCTTCAATGGCAGGAAGTGGGTTATGAGCTATTGGGCCGAAAATAAATAATTTTGGGGGAAAAATTCACAACTCAGTCTTTATCTATCCCAAAATCACAAATCAGGTCCCAAGGTTTAGAATTGCAAAAATCAGGTTTTTTATAAATTAATTATTTGTATTTCACAATTATTATATTAAATTAAATATTTAATTATAATATAATATAATTAACCCACTCTCACCCCACCCCAC
>CAIGRK010189748.1:0-18774 GCA_903798315.1 Fraxinus greggii | reverse complement strand
GTTGGGCCAAACCGGGTAGAGGGCCAACTTACAATGTTTGGGCTTTATACACATTTGGGCTCAAGAATTCAGCACCAGGCCTTACACAACTAAAAGACATGCATCTTCGAACTACCTACTAACATTGAACAAATATTATCTAATACAAGACAATTTTAAATAGCGGATTGTTCAATAGCAATGACTTATTTTAGAACATACAATATTAATATATTCAAAGAGCGATTTAAGAAAACAAATAATAATGTGGACTCATAGACTTGCTCAATTACAATAATAACAAGTCCAAACCAAAATGATAAAATCGTCCAAATTAAGCTGATTTAACAACAATTTTATCGACGATCTCGTTCGACGAATATGTAATACGAAGTCTTCTGTAAATTAATTTTCTTATAAATAATAAAATAATTATCAGTTGCTACTTTGTTGTTAATCCGTCAATAATAGCAATGGAAGTCGTTCATCGTTAGAATAGTGATAAAAAAACAAATTAGCAATGGATTTAATCCGTTGGTAAATCATTGACGACTTAATCCTTCGGTAATTAACGTATGTAGTTATGAGAAATATTTATTTGTAAATTACCAACGAAATAGTTAATCCATCGATGATTATACATGAAAATATTTGTTTTTAATACGTCGGTGACTATCGACACCTTAATTAGTTCATCGATAAATTAGCAATCAGGCTTTCACCCTCGGAATTAACTGNACTTTGTTGTTAATCCGTCAATAATAGCAATGGAAGTCGTTCATCGTTAGAATAGTGATAAAAAAACAAATTAGCAATGGATTTAATCCGTTGGTAAATCATTGACGACTTAATCCTTCGGTAATTAACGTATGTAGTTATGAGAAATATTTATTTGTAAATTACCAACGAAATAGTTAATCCATCGATGATTATACATGAAAATATTTGTTTTTAATACGTCGGTGACTATCCACACCTTAATTAGTTCATCGATAAATTAGCAATCGGGCTTTCACCCTCGGAATTAACTGACGTCGATAATCATCGTTATTGTTATCAACGAAAATCATAGCATTAGGGATGGAAAATCCCGTCACTCATGCCGCATATTTTAGTAGTGAATGACACAAATTAATATGAAAACAATTTAATAGTAACATTTACCAATGGTACATTTCTTGGTCTTCTTTCCCCAAGAAATTGTCCGAAAATATAATTAGCATAGAAAGCTAGTTGAACGGTAAACCCAACACAGACACACACAGAAAGTTGTAAATCAGAAATTATCTTCTTCTTCTTCTTCTTCAGATTTTCCCATTGCTCATGCAGGAGCTGATCATGAAAACAAATACAAATTTAAAGCAAATCATGTAATTAAATAGGTACAGCATAACCTAATAAATATTCAGTACATAATTAGGCCAAAACTATAACAATTTGATAACTAAAGGATTTGCAAATTAATGTGCTTAACACATTTTATACAGACAGCAGAAAAATTATAAAAAGCTGAGATTTTACTGAATGTTGACTTAAATATATGGAAAATGTTGAATTTAACTTTGTGAAAAAATATACAAAGGCTGTGATTAATGTGACCTTTTGAATCGTAAATATCACTCTTTATGACCATTTAATACAAAAAATTAGTTGACATTTATTAAAAATAAGGACGGAAAACTTTAAGAAAGGTAGATAGCGTGCAAATTATCTAACTTTGACATGGAGATACAGCGACCAAGAATAATAATATTGGGCACCTCCAAATTTATAAATGGAATGAGTACAATCTAAATCTCTTAACATGTATCCATCGAGAACAAGCCTAGTGCTAGCAACCACGATAATTCTAGCTTTAACAGCCTATGACATAGGATTAAATAATTGTTTTGTGGGAAAACTTCATGGTAAATCCTCTCCGACTGCCCCCCAATACAACATCCAAATTAAGAAAAACGCCATATTACTCTAGAAAATGAAATCAGCAAACAAATTTATCTAACACACTCCAATGTCGTGCACAAACGATTAATGTAAAGTTTTTATGTAAGTTTAAGAACAGAAGAGTGTCTGAGTTATTTCTTGTCTCGATCAACCAGCAACTGTCCCTCTCATCCAAATGAATCACACTGCATATTCAAATTCAAAAATGCATATTAGTATGAGTATGTGTACAACTATAGGAAACCTAATGTCTCAAAATCCCTTTAAAATTCTGGTCACACGTGTGTAATACTCTAACAAGTCAAGATTATTTCAAGAATATGATCCCAACTTTATGCTAATTGGTGGTAACATAAACACACACTAATGACTTTTTTGGTATACTGGAGTTAAACTTGATACTATTAAAAAGGTATAAACCTTAACAATTGTTCGATGCAATACTATGCATGATACATACTCTGAAAGTTCAAAGCCAAGAAAAGTTAAAGAATTGTGCAAAAAAACGGTTCTTCATACCGTAGGGAAAGCCTTGCACGCCGGATTCTTGAAGGTTAGGGTGGGTAGGCTGGATGCGGTAGGAGTATGTACCAAGAGGTACAGCACCAAGTTGAAGAATAGGCATAGCACTTGCAGACGGATGCAAATCTTGTCCAAAAACTTGAAGCTGATTCAACAAAGGCTGCTCTTCCAGTAATTTGAGTTCTGTCATTGCCTGTTGTTGATGCTGATGCTCCATTGCTTCTGCTTGCCTCTGAATGTGATTGTTCATCAGCTAATCAAGAAAAGTTGCAGTATCAGTGAAATCTACTTCCGATAACAAAAAATTCCAATTATAACGAACTTTCTAGTTTCCCAATGGAATGGGATAATAATTTAAATACCAATCATGAGCATTTAAAATGACCGGGAACCAATTCAAAACATCAAACAAATTATATGAGATAGAAAGTACTGTAGATGCAGACTATGCAGTTTGTAAATGTTAGAAATAATTTAACATCGAAATTTACCCAATGGTAAATATCTTGGTTTTCCTTCTCCAGCAAATTTTCCTAAAACAGCAGCATAGAGAAATAGTTAAAAAATAAAAACGCATGTGCGCGCGCACACACACACTCAAAGAGAGGTAAAACCCAAATTACCGTCTTCTTCAGATTTTCAAGTTGCTCATCCAGGAGCTGAAACTGAAAACAAGTACATATACGCAGCAAATAAGGCTTATGACAAGTATCTATAATTATAATATAAGTTCTTTTGTGAAGAAAAGACAGATGATCCAGATACCAAATTGTTTTTAAGTAGGCATAACAAATATTCAGCACAAAATATTTAAACAAATTGTGAATTAATTTACTTTAACACTACGTTGTAGACAGACTTTCCATTTAAGCTGCAGCAAAATGAAGGGGAATGTTAGCAGTGAAAATGTTGAAGTAATGTGTCACCTTTCTTGCTCGAACCTTGGCAACAGAGATCTCAAGCTGGCGCTCAAGTTCAACCAATTCCTCCAACTGTAAAGAACTCATATCAGTTTTTCCCTGGTATCTCTGAACACTCAGTTGAAGATCAGTAGTTTTCCTTTTCATCCTTTTCATCTCTGCGTTGAATTGCTCCTGGGCGATTTCACAATATCAAAAGACATCATGCGAGAGAAAGAATAAAGCGTAGAAAAAGATGATGCTAATCTACTTATAGCTTAAAAAGAAATAATATATACAATTAAGATCACTTTGCTTACATTGTATAATCCTTCTCCCATCCCTGTGTCACGCTGCAGTATAGAAATCCCTTTAGCTTGCATATATCGTTCTATGATCTGCCTCATGCTGCAGTAATGAGAAAAGCATTATGATCAAGCTGCCAAAATTTGAACATATGTGCAAGACGAAAAAAAAAACAAACAAACGTATGCAAATGACAATCATATATAGGAGATTTTTAGGATTAAACATTTGATGTGTCGATTTTCTCTTCATGAAATTAAGAAACGAGCAATTTAGTAAATTATTAGTTGGCAATTAAGAGGACTCCAAAATCCATAATAATCACAACAAATACTTATATATTTCCATTTTCAATAGTAACTTTACACCATTTTTGGGATAGGATAAAATACGTGATTAAACTATTTCTGGTAAAATTAGTCGTCATTTTCCTCTCTTTCGATTATTTTTCACTGTCTCGGAATCATTATTAAGCTGTCAGATAATATGTTCCCTGAAAATTAACAGCAAATAGTAAAGCATAAACAAAAATTGTGGGAGTAGAGAAAGATTGAACGGATAATCAAAACATTTGTTTTTTATTTCTCATTTACTATAATTATTGAGCCTCTTGTCAACATAAACCGGAGGCTTCTCATGTCTCTACATTTATTCATGAGATTTCCTGCATAAAAACAAAGCCAAGTTTAATTCTCATTTATTAACACTTCCATCACTCGCATAGGTACCATTAATAGGGTGAATCTTCTAGACAAAGCTGCGGGAGTTACCACCACATCCTTTAATTCCCAATAGACTCAAAGCTCTTCGTAGTCAGGCGGGGTTGAAAAAATTCTTTCAATTTTGTTCGTTAGAGTAAAAAGCCGACTTAAACCGAGGCTTCTGTCACTGCAATAGGTTGGCATCATTGGATCACAAGGCACTCCCTATACTATATCTTTACTCTTCTTAATTATTGTCTGTTCATTCTTTCTATACTTTATATTACTGCTTATAATATCTAATTAAGAGTGAATAACAATCTTTCTATACTCTCATCATTAGAGTAAACTTGTAATTAAAATTCAAAATTCAGAAATCAGAGAGGAATTTAGAAAACCCTATTTTCCAAGATGAAAATGAAGGTCAAGGAACTGAGGTAATCAATTGGTCAAATGAGACAGTGATGTCTAATGGTCCAGATCACGTATGCGCTGAGGCATGTTAATTATCATGTTCAAGAGAGAGGAATCTAGAGAGAGAAAAGGAACCCTAGAAATTAAGGGAATAACACTTAAAGATCTCCAAATAGACAATTCATATCTAAGTAATATGAATTGTCAAAAACTAGAAGAATTAACCTAGTGACTATTTCTAATTCAGAAATTAAAATTGTCGAAAATGATAATTTTCAAAACTTAAGGTACTGGAAAATCTTTTTACCTCAAAGGAGAACTTGAATACTCAAAAAGCTTTCCGTTGCTTGAGTACACAATAAGTCCTATTTGGGCATCACAAAGCACAGAAAGTTCGTGGGTTTTCTTCATCAACCCGGTTCTGCGCTTCGAGAAGGTGACTTGCCTGCTAGTTTTGTTCTCAATCCGCTTCACTTCGATCTTCCCTCTTCCCATATTTACCTACAAAAAATCTGTCTCCTCTTAGTTCAACCGTTTATGTCTTGAAATAGAGAACTTTTTATCTTGATCTCGAGTTTCTCCAGACTTTTATGAGAAAAAGAACAACGATCAAGGCTATAAAAGCAACAAGAATATAGATCAGAAAATTTTGTGAAAAAATACAAAATTGTCTTAATAAAGATTTAAGCTGTTAAAGTCAAAAAAAATAGCTACTGACGCAATCAAAATTAAACGTAAAAAGAATTTGTTTCTAAATAGAAGTTGATCAGAAGAAAGTTTACTCTATCAGGAGAAATTGAAGAAGAGGAAACAATTAAAATAGAGATAAGGAACCAAAGGTTCAAAAGCTTCACCTTGTTCTTCAGCCCTCTGGTTGAATTTTTAGGGTTTGTAATGAATAATGCAGTGTAATTGTGAATAACTTCAAAGAATGTATGAGACATCTTATCTTCCTTAATTTGTAATGAACCTATCAAATTTGGTAAGCATAACTGTGTGAATGTGTGTACAGACGGATGTATTTGAATTTTGTCACTTGTCCATTTATTTACATGATCTTAATTTCTATTCTCGTGAAATAATATCCTTAATTCTTTTTCAGTTTCTCTGTATGATATTCATGTACTATTGATAAAATGTGAGTTTTACATATTTGTTACGCAGTATTCAACAAGATTTTTTACCATTTTTTCTCTCGATATTTTATAAATAATTGCCATGTCATCATTTTTCTCGATGGGGCCAAAATTGATGTGAATATTTTTTGGTCTTTTCTTCTTCTTGTCTTCACGAAAAACTCGTAAAGCATACTTAAAAATCCATTTCTTATCTTTACCACTGTCCAAAATCATGCTCGTGAGTTGTTGTACGTAGAGCGTGAAGAAAAGATTGAAAGATATAAACAATTTCTACTCATAAATAATTTTGAATGGCAAATTAAATTACGTAAGACTATCTAATGAATATTCCCTACAAAATATATAAACAACTTTCTTATAATTATATAATTGTCTGCACAATTCGGCCGAAATTCACATAACTCATGCCCATGAATATATTTTCACCTTTTCTTTCTCTTGTCATCCTCCATTATCGAAAAAAAAATTCTTAATATATACTTTTAAAATCCATTTCTTATCTTTACCTCTGGCCAAAATCATGCGTGTGAGTTGTTGGACGTAACGCATGAAGAAAGATGTAAAATAATTTTGAGTTGCGAAATATTCACTACTGAAGGAAGACCTCTTTACTTATTAATAACAAAGTAAATTGTATATTACTAAACTTTTTTGCAATTGGAGATTTTGAATGAAAGTTGAAGCGAGGAGTCCAACTTGAATACAACGTTGTTGGTGTTGACATATAACAAACCACTGCCACCCCAATCTATGAATATCCTGAATTTATACATTTTTGGCAAGTGGACCAAACTTGTAATTAAATGGACATGACAAAGAGTTATTATTATATTCCGTCAGTAAACCCCCCTCCCCCTCCCCCCAACCTACTCCATACATATTGAATATTTTTATGTGTTTGTGTTTGATTTGAAACAAGAAAAATGCCAAGTGTACACAATTATTATACATAAGGGTCTACATAACCCTCACATGAGGTGGGGTCCACAAAAATGTGGACCCCAACCTCATGTGAGAGTTATGGACACCTCTATGTACAATAATTATGTATACCAAGCAAAATCCTTGAAACAAATGACTCAATAAAGTATTAAGAAACTTCTTAGAAGTGATCATGAGCAACTGAATGAAAAAAAATGTCTAAAGGTTATTAGATGTATCAATCTCAAGAAAAAAGAAAAAATATATTCGTCTAAAGGTTATTAGATGTAGGGTTGGTAAAATGGCCGAGTAGCTCATCGGCTTGTCAAAGCTCGGTCCATGGACGGCTCGAGCTCGTTTCGGGAAGAGCTCAAGCCGATCCGGGGTTCTCCCGGCGAGCAGAGCAAGTCTTGGCTCGTTGAGCTCGCGAACGGCTCGAATCGGCTCGTGAGGTTACGAGCTCGTGGGTCGAGCCGAGCTCCATTGCCACCACTAATTAGATGTATCAATTTCAAGAAAAAGAAAATATATATTTGCTGGCATGATTCCTCTTAATTCGATTGTAAGTACTAAGCATATGCACGTAAGTATGCCATTATTTAGATATGATTCGCGTCAATCCTAATGTTACATAATATAGTTACATATTTCATAAATTGTAACGTTAATATTTGTTTTTGTTTTATTTTATTTTTGGTCAAATGAACTTAAATGAAGTGTGCTGAACAAAAAGTAATAATTTGCTAAACTCATTTGTGAATAAGTTCAATGATTCATTTGAAATTGTCACAACTTCGATGAACCGAGAAGTTTCGATCAAATCGTGGTGTAAAATATTGAGATTTTAGATCAATTATATATTAACTCTAGATCTGTCAGAATACGTGTAATTTTCGGCTAATCTCAATATTTTGAAGTCATTATTTGACTGAAATTTCTTTTTAAATTTTACTTGAAAAAGAAAAACTTCCCCTAAAATGGCCCTGCAAGAAGTTTTGAAGTCTATTTATTCTCCCCCTTTAGTTCCTACTTTCACATGGCCCTCGCAATGATCAGATTGTCTCGTCAAAACATTGAAAGAAAATCCCTCATTTAAGAATAACAATGAAATTTACCAGTAAAATCATAAACTTGTCTTCTTGAAAAATTGAAGTGCATAGACGGCCGAAAATGGAAAATGAGGCAGACACCTTTGAAATACACAACATGAATTGTGACCAGATAAATTAGTTCCTTGTTTATTTTAGATAAAAATCAAATTTTTAGTACATTCGAATAAAAGTTAATGGAATGTCTAGTTAAAAAGTCGTGATTCCTATGAAATGTGTGATTAACGTGCCAATCCAAATGTATAATTCCCTCCGCGTTTTATGTTGAGGATTGAACATGACTGAAAAGTGTCGAAAAATGTAAATGATCAATTTTTATCTATTGTCTTGTATAGTTCTAACATGTCCTAAAAGTCGACATCTCAATTGCAACTAGTTTGCAATGGATTCATTTAGCTTTTCTGTCACATAAAAACTGCAAGTATGGCATATTTTGATATAAAATCAAAGGGAAAAGCCAAAGAACTTTTGTGAGAAGTATGAAAGTGATCCCTCTTATTTCTGCTTGCTACTGAATGTGATTGTTCATAAGCTAAAGAAGAAAAGTTGCAGCATTAGTTAAATTTACTTGATTTAGTTGAAACAAAGGATTTAGTTGAAGTGTTAATTAAAGCACTCCCCATGCTTAAATAATAACTCTGTTTATTTGACTTAGGTGGACAGCAATAACCCCGCGCCAAGCGACACACCAATAAGAACAAACGTGACCCCCCCTAAAGTAGAGGAAATTAATCCACAACTTGGCTGGTCGAAGACCAAGCCCTGAACAAGATCCCAATCAGCATCCGATCCTCCAATTTCAATTCCAATAGCCTTACCATTACAATACATATACTTAATTGTATATGTTTAGATCATATATTCAAACCATTGGTATGCATAGTTTGATTATCAATTTTGTTTTAAAGAGAAAATCAACAATACATTGAAATCCAGTTTTAAAAAAAAACTGTCCATTATTTGAAATATGGAGGCAATTCCAAATTATTATTGTTGTTAATTGATCTAATAAAATTAGGAGAGCGCTTGATGGTGATTAAAATTAGATTGTGATAAAAAATTTTGAAAGGTGTGGTTGGAAAGTTGTGGGACTCATTAAAGATGTGATTAAAATTGATTGTTTGACTTTGACTTGAATTAAAATCAGATTTTAATCCGAACCAAACATAAACTAAATATTTTGGTCAACATAATTAAATTGAACAACCAAAAAAATGCATTCTAACCGATCTAGATTAATTAGAATTTGTGTAATTTTCAACTTTTTTTAGGGTCAAATCTCAATATTCTTGAGTAGTTATTATATATTAGATTGAAACTTCTATCTCATACAAACTAGGAAGAGCTCTTGTTTGAGCTCACTTCTCCTTCTACTTTTCTACTCATTTTTCTACAGTAATCATTTTCAACCACACATTCTCCAAATAAATAATATAACACACAAATCTAAAATTTTTCATCACTTTTTTATCACACATTCTTCCATCAATCACTATTTAAAAACAACTTCTCCAATAAAAATAGGGGCCAAACACATGCTAAATAAGATTGTTTTTTAACTTAAAAAAGAGACTGCAAGATTGTCCCTTTAAGTCCTACTTTCACATGGATTCAAAGAGTTCAAATTGTCAAATCAAAACTTTGAATAAAATAGTACATAACTTTTGGACCACTGTCACAGTATTTAATAAAAATTATGATAAACTTTTTTTATTCAATGAAAAATATTACAGTAACCCGTTGTAATATAAAAATTAGTATTAATCACTAACACAGCATTATTCTTTTTTTGAATATTATTGAATTACATGATTTTTTGCTAATTTAAAAGACTAAAATATTACAGTAATGCAATATTACAGTAATGCCTAAGTTAAAAAATTAGAATTTTCTTCATAATGTAATTTAGTCATACTAAATAGTGAAAACTACATATATATTAAGTAGTTTGCATATGTTCATTTAACTTCTTTGTTACATGAAAAGTGCAAGATTTTCTATGTAAGATATATTGTTGTATAACTCAAAAGGAAAAAGGCAAAGAACTTTTGTGAAAAGTATGAAAGTGGAATAACCAAATGTCTATAAGACTGGTTGGCATATGTGTGGCTACTTAGGTATGTAAGATCGAACATGATTCGATAAATACCAAACAATAACATTATCTTCATAGCTCGTGAAAGGCTCGTCTAGCAAGTTAATAAGCACTTTGGACACTCTTTCTTACAAGCAGATTTTAAGGGTTGTGTTACAATTAGCATCAGAGCAGACACCTGAGGTGGCCCTCTTGCAAACAGGACAACTTGGGAAGGTTTACTTCTATTCTAGTAAAAGAATGGTTTATTTGGAATAACGTAGCTAGGAAAAATAGGCTGTTACGGACATCGACCATGATTGGCCCAGGTTATCTAACTTACACAGAATGGACACTGTAACCCTGTGGGGAGGGAGAAACTAAAAATAAATGCTGAATTACTATATCAAAAACAGAAAATTATACAAATGATTTTCAAGTTATTTGTATGTAAAAAGTGTGAGTGAATATAACATTTTTATCCTTCTATATGTCAAAAAAGGGAGAAAAGAAACAAATTTCTCAAATATATGCTGCATGTATTCACCTAAACTTCTGTTAGAAGAACCGATGTATTTTGATCCTACAAAATTCACAATGAACACACTATAAAGAAATGTTTGTCCTGTCAGGTTTCTGCTGGATACGAACATGGAAGTTGAAACAATCAAGTCATATCAGAGCAACAATCTTAATCGTTGGGATCCATTTCCTCATCCTGTTCCAAGGAAGGGATGGTGTCAACTTCGTTACTTCCATCCGATTCCAGCTGTAACAGATCCGGTTCATCATCTAGCGTATCAGTCTCATAAGCAATGTTCTCTTGTGATCCGGCTGCTGTCAGACCTTGCTCGATCCATTTGGGGCACTTTTCTAGTTGCCCATACAGAATATGGATGTCACTGTCCTTTTGTGAATGTGGCATCTCGTTAGTCTTGACAGTTGTACATGAGCATTCCGGGATGGGGTGAGAAAGGAAAGAATTCAGTCTTGATAGATGAAATTCCCGCATAACGCCCTCCTCGGCTGCACTTTTGTTAAGATGCTCTCTTACGGAGAAGATCCAATTGTGTGGATGTGGAGGACGGTAAAGATTATTGCCGGTAGTATTCAAGAGTTTAACAAGATATTCCCTAAATGGATGATCAGCAAAGTAAGGATCAAGAAGGTGAGGCTAAATGAAGTATATTGTAAATATTAGAAAACCGAGACATAATTAGAAGACGACTTGCAAGAAAATTTAAACCATTTCAAAACCAAATAAAAAACTTTATTCCTGCTCGAAACCACCATAATGATCAGTGGAAAAACTGATATGACGCCTAACTTATAACTTTCATCAAACCAAGAAATTGGAATTGATATTAAAAGACGGAGAATAAAGATACTTTTCTCGTGTCTCAAATTTCACAAGATCAGAACTAGAACAATAAATAATTTCATGTATCTGACTCGCCAAATTCAGTAATATGACAATTTACCTGTTAGGTCGATATGTTCTGCTAGATGCCATCTCATAGAGACGGTGTCCCATAACCAAGCTGGAAAAGTCTGACGATCTGCTATCATCGTTAAAACCAGGAAAGAATGCATCAGCTTCTACAGAGACAATATAATCAAGAGCATCGGACAGTAAACGGTGCGCTCGGGCTCTCAAATCATTTGGCGAGGGCTCTGGCTCCTTATCCTTCTCAGCAATCCAGCCATACCAGCCTTCTTTTTCATGTCGGTATAAAGGCCGGTCCGGAGGAGGAGGAAGAGGCCTGGGACGAGGGCCAGCCTTGTCCCATTCTTCTTTCAGTTGTTTGGCACTTTTTGTTGGTGGAAATTCAAAAGAATCGAGAGGAAGTTGAGTTTCTGGGCCAAACACATTGGCCAGATCTTGTTTACTGCACAAAGAAGTACGGTCCACTAAGTTGGTGTACATCGCACGTATAGGAATCAGAAACCTTTGACAACCAAAGATTTCAGAACCTGCCTATTATATTCGTGTTCGAGGAGGATAACCCATAGCTCGAAGGAAAAGTCCAACCTACAAATTTTGTGATAGTAAAATATAAGCTCTTGCTGCATCTCAAAAATAACCTTGTACCTCTGACAAAAAAACATAGAAAGTAGTATTGTACATCTTCAGATTTCAGTAAAAGCAATCAAAGGTGAATCCTTATCGAGAGGGTTTTGCATTTTGTTAACAGAGTGAGATAAAACAATTTATCTCTCCATTTTCTGTGAAAGGGGGACATAGAGCACAATTTCAATCCCAATGTGGGATCCTTTGACTCGGCTCGCATTCTCATCAAACAGATAGGGGAACTTTCATTACTTCAACTAGTACCGATTGATGGGAGAGAGACATGCTACACTACAATATATTACAGCTGGAACCCACTTACATAAAAGTTTTCAGCAATAACAAAAAAGTGGTCCATCCAAAGTTTGTAGCAGAGAGAGAGAGAGACAATAACTGGATTGCATAATCAAAGAAGTGAGTGATTGTACC
Organism: Fraxinus greggii; assembly: GCA_903798315.1. Classification (NCBI taxonomy): domain Eukaryota; kingdom Viridiplantae; phylum Streptophyta; class Magnoliopsida; order Lamiales; family Oleaceae; genus Fraxinus; species Fraxinus greggii. Next base: position 6,266 of record CAIGRK010189748.1, on the reverse strand, counting down.
TCTTCTGGCATAAATGAGCATGATCCGTTTCCTTTTCGAGCGTCTGAATCTACACGCAGTTTTTCATTTATAATTCCTTTTTTGATCATCTGTGCCCGTCGATATTGTATAAGTTCTGTGTGCACATCCTACACAAACATGATGATGGACAGCTCAGGGGCAGTATAATTCTTTATGTTATATATGTTCTCTCTCAAGTACAGATGAAGATAGATTTCAGGCTATTACAGCATCAATTAAGAAATAAAGAGAGGACATAATGAGAGAAAAATAATATATCAGAGTAGAATGGCGATATGAAATTTTAAAGCTAAATCTGATATGGTAAGTTACTAGATTCTGGTTAACTTGTTCAACTCTGAGAAAGTGCGCTCAGTTTATTATATCATGAAAGAGACATGAACATCACCGCAAGAAGCAACTCTGTAATATTTATTAAACACTTGATTATATTAAGCAATTTCAATTCCAACAAGAAAAGAACGAATAAAATTAAATATTTCTGAGCCTATGGCCTTATTTGCCCTCAACCTCGTAATTCGTACTTCAGAAATCAGAATTTAAGAATATGGCTGATGATATCAATGGGTGGAATGCACTGGCAACCTGAAAAAGTTCAGCACAACCATGATATGCTAGGGAATCCCTCTCCAGACCAGGGTGATAAGCAAGATAGGGTTGACCAGAACCTCGCAACCTGTGGATCGGAGAAAAACTTGTAAGAACGTAGTCTTATTTGAGTGCAATTTCTTAAAACGAGCAAATGCATATCAGTAAAAGGCAGTTTTGTGTTTATATGGAAACTTTTCAGCCATTTGGAGAAAATCTTCTGACATCATAGTTCGTTATTGCATCCAAGGATTCTAAAGAAGTCCAGCCAAAAAAATAGAGGAAAAATGAAAACAAAGTATAACAAGTTCCTTGGGACAGAAATCTTTTTGAGTTCAGGAAAGTAGAATCGTCATAAAGCTATATCTTCTGAAGAAATAGGCTAGCATAACTTCTTTCTTATGCAGTGATGCTAGACATTTTTGTTTTTTTGATATGTTCTTAGTTTCATTTCTTATTAGTCATCTGGGGTTCAAATTAGGAAAAAGAAATACAGATTTTCTCAAATGACAGGGAAGAGAATTTTTTCAGATAGGTGTCTAGGGGTACATCACAAATATTATTCCAATGGTTGTGTCTCGTACTCACTGGAGGAAAATATTGAAAACATTTCCATCGTTAAGTGTTTATATCGTTAATGATTATGTATTGCTCATTGCACATGATTGCTACCACAATTAATAACTATTTAAATACAAACGGCGATCAGATTTCCTCACCTTTCTACCATCCGATGCCCAAGCGCAATAATTTCTGGGCGGAAACGAAGTGCATGAAATGCAACTCGACATCTGAGCCTCTGATACTCAGCCAAGCTCGGTGGAAGGACAGACTGGGAAGAAAAAGAGCAGTAAGAAAAGCTACTGTTACAGTGGGAAAAAAAATTTATTATCGAATCTCTTTGGGAAGAAAAATTGAATGCAGAGAAAACTGCCCATCAACATATAGATTAGGGATTGTGGATGCAATTTTCAGTTTCAGTTATGGTCCTGAAAAGAATATATATTACACAAGCTCATAATTCACTTTCCTAGTCAAACTTTAAAATCTGAAACGTCTTAAAAATGCATGCTGAAACTAAAAGAAGATTTGAGGTCGGTATGACTAGGAAAAGGAGAATAAGGCCCTGTTCGGTACAGATTAAAAGCCAATTAAAATTGAAAATATGGCCGTTGTGGATTCTCCTTATCTCATAAAAGTCAACAATAACGGCTAGTTTTTCATTTTTATTTGGTCAGTAGCGATTAAAAGCCAATTAAAATTGAAAATATAGACGTTATTGGGTCTCACTCGTCTAATAAAAGTCAACAATAACGGCTAGTTTTTCATTTTTAATCTGATTTTAATCCCTCCCGAACACGCATTAAATAGAAAAGTTTATGACCGAGATATATATATTAGTTCACCACTCACGCTGATTCATGTTAACATTGGAGTTGAAAAACACAATGCTACCAAATTCTTTTATGACAGCTTTTAACTCTTGATCATTTATTTATCCTTTTCTTCTCTTTTTGCTTTCCCTATTGCATTGTTTCTTTTTGATAATCAATTCTCCACAATTATTGCTCATAAAAATAAATACTTAAAAATCACAAAAGACATCTTAAGCAAATTCATTTCAAGAGACAGATCAAAAAACAAGATCTTTTCGCACTATTTTGGATAACTTTAAAATGGTTTTACTTGTGCTAAGTAGCCCAGCATCCCCTTTCCCTTTGTCTGGCAATCGAGACAAATGCCAAAAGTGGTCCGAACTTTTTTGCATTTGGTCGATAACGTGGCTCCATCAGAAAAGGAACATATTGTTTTAAAAAATACTAACAAAAACTTCACAGACTCCTTAAAACTCCAAAAGATTATTCTTCTATTGATGACAATCATGGTTTTCCAAAATAACGATTAGAGAAAAAAATATATAAAATGCAATATGTACCTGTAGGCATCCTCCATCAGTAAGTAGTAAGCCAATGACTTTTGCTTCCTTTAATTTTGGCAAAACTTCCCGAAAGTAAAAACTGGGAGAAGCAGAACTTTTTGGCTTGAAAATTGGAAACTGCTTGCGCTTCCTGGCCTCCTTAAAGCCAAATGGTAGGTCGTGTACGACGGTCACATCATTTGTTAAAGCTGCTATAAATTGCTCTTCATTATAAAGATATGAAAAACTCTTGAACTTGGAACTGCAATGTATTTAATGCAATTTAGTATTCAGAAATGTGCAACACGCTTTAAATTTTCCTATTCAGTTTTCCTTTTCAAACTTAACAAAACCTGATGCCTTTCGATTGTGTACTTTCTTGAATCTCAGGTATAACAAGGGTAGCATTTAGGAGCCTTGACACAGTGACCAAATCGCAGATCTAAAAGATTAGCAATCAGTTAGGAGCTTCAAATTGAAGAAAACAGAAATATTTTTTAGAGAAAACTGAGTATACCGAGGTTCTAATCTTGTCAAAGCCACCAGAAACCTTAGCGTAAATGAAACCATTGTTCAACTCATTTGGAGCTGAAATGAGGAAGTCAGTCAATATTATAGGGGAAGAATCTTTGCAACAAAAAAACAACTCCTTGTCATCGACATTATTAGTGCCCAATCAGACAAAAAATGCAGATACTTCATATAAACATAAGCATTCATTGTTCAACTCATTTGGAGCAGAAATGAGAAGTCAGTCAATATCATAGGGGAAGAATCATTGAAACAAAAAACAACTCCTTGTCATCGACATTATTAGTGCCCAATCAGACAAGAAATTCAGCTATTTTGTATAAAGACAAGCATTTCCTTTTTTATATTGGATAAATTAATGTATCTAGAAATAGGAAATTCAAGAATTCCAAGTTTCAAGAGTGAAGAATAGAATACATCATGCGCTCAAGCAAGATCTCCGCAGTGGTATAATGCATCCTTTTATGTAAAAGTCTGATAAAAGTAGCAGTACAGAAAGATAAATACAAAGACACATTAAGAATAAAAACTATCACCTGGGAAATGAAAGAAATAAGAATCTGGCATCAATTAAAAGTAAGTGAACCAGAAGTAATTTACACTCAGATTCTAAGTTGGAACTAGTCCTTGATGATATTCAAATAAAATAAGCTTACTGATGCAACACTTGATTTTTATTTGGCTTTTTCATGTTTCACGATGCTACAAAGGGTAAACAGTTAAAAAATAATCTGAAAAGGTATTCAGCAGTTTTCCAGTTTTAAATCTGTTACATATAAACAGCAATCAGTTGATTCTTTCAATTGTGAGGTGTATCATTTTATGGGGTCTTTGTGTCGAATTGTGAATCAAACTATTATCACATCATGTTCTCAGAAGTTACATATACTGATCTAAGTGTGAAAGCACCAAAATATGGTCTTGATACTATTAAATTGGGGAATTTGCAAAAACAATGAGATGTGCATCAAATATTCTTTTAAAAAAAAAAAAAGCTTTAACAACTCTTGGTCCGCCTTATTAATGCTGATTCGCGTTAAAGAAGTGATGGTTAAAGAATTCAAAATAGTCCCTAGTATTTATTTCTCTGCTCATCAATCTTGTTTTGTTTCTCTTACAAATAAAATATATAAAGATCCGTACAGAGCCGATGATATCCTCAAGATCTACCGAGATACTTCTGCCAAGGGAGATCAAATCAGCCTGAACTCTTTCCGTTCGTAAAAATTAAATTTATTTCGAAATATAGATCAATATCCATTTCATCGAGATCACAGTCTCAAGAGCACTGCAACCTAACAACTACTCTTCATTTGGAAATCCCAGTTACACTAACAATATTATTATCAGTACCAAATTATACTGGTAATTGGATAACCTAAAATTGAGGGGAAAGTAAGTAACAAAATACAAGAATAATTTGGAGAGCTCTAAACACCGTCTCAATCATATAATTTGCACTAGCTAAGAAAATCATAAAAGCCACCCTTATATGCAAAAAACTTGTGTTGCACCACCAATTTTTGTGCAAGCGCATATTTAATATGTGAAATGCACACATACAAAGAATGCCTAATGTCCACGTAAACAGAATCTAGAAATCTGAAACGTGCAACTAGCTGAGAACTAACACTTTCGAGCTAATAAATATACTGATTCGGGTAAGCACTAACTCCCAACAGAATAGAGATGGGACTCGTATAAATTACCAGGGTATGTGCTTCTTGGTATTGCAAAGGGCTGCAAGGGCTCCAAAGACTTCACCTTTCCCCACAACTTCCTATATTCAGCACCCTTCAACAACATATACACACAATGTCCACATTAATAAGCTATAACCAAATTCACAAAATGAGTTATCTACTACATCTGAATGTAAGTATATAAAATTGTAATTCAAAATCAATTTGCGATGTTCATATAGAACTCTTTACCTTTCTGCTGGGTGTGATCGGGTAATTAAAATCCTCGGTGAAGGCCGTGATTGTACTGTACTGTACCAGATTGACACTCGACTTGGCAAGAAACAAATGCACCAATAAGGACATAAATGATAACACCAGTCCTCCGAGTGCCACCCATTTTACTTTTGATTTCATTCTTTTCTTTCAAAGGCGATCAGAACCAGAATCCCGATAAAACAAATGTAAACTGCAGCTAAAAGAAAAACTCGATTGAATCTGTATTATAATTAAGCTATATTCAATGCTATAAATCATGAAAACCATATTTTAAGACGCGATCAAACCAATTCTTTTTCGGGAAAAACAGAAAAATGCTGCAAGGGAAGTGAATATTACCATTTGATTTGAAATAAAAGGTCCAAATTTCAACAGCACCAAGAGGCAGGGGCCTCAAGATTGACAACTGAATTGCCGCTAGATCACGAAACCCTTTTATACTTGAGAATTTGTTATTGCATAAAGATCAATATTCGATTATTTTAAGAGATTAAAGAATTGAGTTAGTGACAGATATATTAATAATACACAAGGATTTGACGGTATCTTACTTGCACCCAAAATAAGTAACTAAAGGTGAAATTTTTTATTTTTTTTTTACTATCACTCAGTGTGAGTAAAATTATATCACAATCTAGGGTTTAAGATATTGATTAACGGAGTAAAGATTTGGGCGGAAAAATGGGATATTCTGGTGGCTGTTGAAAATAAAGTCGGTGATTGCATTTTAGTCCCTACAAGTTTGGCAAAATTTTAAATTTTCCCAAACAAGCACAAATATGCACGCAAGATCCTTCTTGTCATTTTTTATTTAGTCAAACAACAACAATAATTTGGATAGCTACAAATTAATTAGCCCTTGACCTCCATTTTTCTAAAAAAATATTTTTTCTCAAATTCATTTTCAATCGAATTTATTTGGATGCATAATGCACTCATTTTTATTAAAATCAACTAAAAATCCAACATAAACCAAACTGGGGTTTAGCATCTTGGTAGGTACTCATTGTGCGAACATCTACAATGCCTACTAATGCATATTCTGCGAAATGCATAGTTAAAATTATTATTTGGTTTTGGCCATTAAATTAAGCTCTTGTTTGATCCATATTATTTTTCTCATGCTCATTTTTCTACTCGTTTTCAACCACACATTTTTCAATAAAATAATATTTTCTATCACATTACTAAATTTTCCTTCTTTTTCAACCACATATTCTCCATCAATCTACTATTTCAGAATACAT